>CAEFZY010058389.1:0-41940 GCA_903066815.1 Brachyrhaphis roseni
CTCAAATATACTCTGTTTGTGTGTGTGCATATGTGTAAATTATTCCAATAGAACAAACTTCCTTAACATGTATAATGTATGCTTAATGAACACTGAACAAACACGTAGGTCTAACAAAAACCAATGTCAATGTGTGGGTGTGTTTGTGTCTACGTGTGTGTATTCTTAATCAATCACAGTGGTGACAAATGAATGATGGTAGCACAGGACTGCAGGCTTGGTGGGCCCAGAGACTGCTTAGGGCACATATGTTACTGCCAGTTGATATGCAAACTTTCTGGCCTAAAAGAAAGAGGAATAGAAAATCAGAGTACATAGACACAAAAAGTTTTTCAATTTGTCTAGGACCTACGCTGGTATTCAATTCTTCTCGTCTCCAGTGACTAACCTGTCATATGCTTACCTCACGTGGAGTCAGTCCATAATACAGGTCTGCTGCCTGAGTTAAATAGTCAGCCAACACTTCCTCCTGGTTGTAACACTTTTTAAAGATGTGTTACAACCCACCCCAACCCTGTCAGCCATGTTTAGCTAGCTGTAGTAGCATAGCGGTTTGAAATTAGCACGGGAAAATGCATCACATTTTGCCTGAGAAATTACACTTTCATCTAATGTAAGTCATATGGTTTTATCTGCAACAGTGTAAGTACTAAACAAAATATAGTCATGGTCAAAAAATTTACTTTCTTATCTCAAAATCCGTTTTTTATCCTTAGTATCTGCATGTACCTGTTTCCAGCCTTGACAATCACAATATGGGATTGGGGAGGAAGCGGGTAAACACTGAAATGATTATGTGACTCCTATCTTATCCCTGTTTGGTGGAACTGGTGGTGTTACAACTCTCCCTATGTTACAACCATACCCGGTCTCCCCTATTCTCCACAAATAAAATAGCAAACCCTATATGCGTTAGAAAGTTAAGTAGAAGGAAAAAGTGTGGTAGAAAAAGGCACAAGCTACAGGATTGTGAAGGAAAAGCCCAGTGAAGCATTTCAGTACCCTGCAGCTGTCAGGCAAAAGGAGCCACGACCGAGGACTGAGGGTATAAACAGACATTCAATAAGGCAGAGCATTATCGAAATGTCCATTTATTTCAAGAACCATTTTCACTAAATGAAACACATAATGTAGGTAATTATACACAGATAGCCCTGAAAGCCTTTATTTTCCACTTAGAGTTAATGAAAATATGACATTTAAAATTAGAATAATACATCAGCCCAATAGAAAAAAAAAATAACCCCAAAATTTAGCCTTAATGGAAAGTTTGTTTAATGCCTGCTTTGTCAGGTCCTGGGTTGTTTTTAGTTGTTTAATTTATTGATTCTATTTCCACATTATTTCTGTGTTCCTTAGTTTCTGTACTTTGATTAGATCAGCTTTGTCTCAGTTTTACCTTAGCTCAGTCCTTTACTGACTTTAGTTTTATTATTTTCCTTAGTTATTCTCTGTCTCTCCCTCCTCACACCTGCAACTTGTTTCTAATTATCATCTGTTCCTTGTTTCATAATCAAGCTCCCCAGTATACATATAACTCATTCTCAGTCACTCTTTGCTGGTTCCTCCTGTGATCACCTGTTGTGTCCCTGGATCTCTTTGCTGGTTTTCCGTTCCTGGCTTCTTTTTTTTGTTCTACTCTGGCTCCCTGCGTTCCCTGTGATTTTCATTTTTGCTCTTTATTTTTTATTAAACCTCCAAATCCATTTGACACCTCGGCCCAGTGTACACCTTCAACATCCAGCACAACATAAAGGTTGTTCATTTTTTCAGGTTACTTTTGACAGAAAAGACCCTGATCTGAAGTCAGGTGATGGGAACACTCAACTCGTCTCAAGAAGGCTGATTCCAGCAGTTTGTATCTCACTCCTTTTAATCACGATCCATGTTTCATGACCAGAAGCGAGGCTTGAAGCATCTGAATGTCTCATGCCGCTGATGAACAAGCAAGAAATCAGATTGTACATAAATAATGAGGTTTGCACAGACTGCAGCTGTCTGGCCGATCACCTTTAAGAGCTGCCAACTCTGAGGTTAGCCAATACTACCTTTTTTTTGTCGGAAATGTTGCTAAATACAGCAAGAAAGTCGCTCAGTTGGCAACGGTGGGTTGACAAAGTACGTGCAAACATGACCTGGTGGTGTCGGCTTCTCAGTCAAAACTCTCACAGCAGAGCAGAAGAAGGATGGGGGTGATTTTTAGACCGTTGAAGGTAGAGAAGATCAGAGGATAAGATCAGAGGATAAGATCCGCTTCACATGTAAGTATCAGCCAATCACCTGATCTCCCAAAAACTGGGCCAGATTTATTGGTGCTTGTGATCTTACGAAACATGCAGATTATCCAGAAGACAGAAAACCCAGACTCTCCATTTTTATCTCCCTCAACATTCACTTCAAATCATGTTGCATTCCAGGCCCACTGAAGTGGGAAGCCCTGTTTTCATGTTACAGCTCTTTTCTTTTCCTTAACTAGTAAACCATAAATAACGTCCCGTTTGGAGACCAACATGGCGGCTCCAGCTCATGGTTTGTTTTGGCCAGGCTGGACAGGAAAACAGTTTTCTGTAGTTTTGAAGACGTCTCACACTTCAACAGTTAATCTCAATGGTTACTCAATGCCATTAATGCTTCACACTTGATTTTCAGCTCTATTTGGTTACACAATGCATCTGTAAGTCATAATATTATGATCGCTAATGCATGTGATGCAAGTGGTTGGAAAATTAAGAAAAAGAGAGATTCCTGGCCAATTCTAAATAACTTTTGGAGCCAAGAGAGGGAGCCTGGGTGGAGTGTCAAATCAGGAGTGGTTTAGCAAACCAGCTTAGCTCACAGCTCTGCTCATGTTAAAAAAGTGCTTGACTTCAGGTCAAAACCCTCAGAGTGATGAGAAAAGATGAGTACATGAACATTTCAAAAGCACTTTTTCATTTTCCCGTAAATATGAGGAGACATTGGAATGCCGTTCTCCATTGTCTCAACTTCATCCTACTGTTTTTCTTCTTTTTTGTTACTTACATGTCAGAATAATGATGAATGAGAGCTGAGGATGATTGTGAAATCAGCACACTTTTCCTGTTCGCTGACTGATTGTTTCAGGGTCCAGGAATGTGGAAACAACTTCACCCAAAGCTGACATGAGAGGAGGAGGGGAGGTCTGGGAAGCTGCGCTGGAGGAGAGCTAATATGTCAGGAGCAGAGAGGCCTCTGGGAGGAATTTCTGTAGCCTGTCTCTGAGTCGGCAGCCAAAGCCAAGAGGTTTACACACAAACCCCACACTCAGGGTTTGGGGGTAATGAGGAGAGAATTTCATTTACAGTCCTGTTCCCTCCCAGAGGTCACAACCTCTTTTTCCTTGTAAACTCAGTGGTGAATATGTATAATTTTCTTCTCTTGCTCACTAATTTATGTGCCCTTTTAATCCTCCTGAGGGCTATGGGGGAGTGGAGGGGGCTTTGGGAAAGAAATGCTAACTCCACCCTCTGGAGGTCAGCGACCTATCACAGGCACAATGACACAAAACAGGAATAACCATGTATGTTCACACACTGCAGAGTCACTGACTGCACTCCAGGATCCGCCCCCTCCCCCACACACATACCCCCTTTTGTTTTTACTTTCTTTGTCACATGTACATGTTTCAGAATATTTAATACAGTTTTCTATCAGACTAAACCAACCTGAGTGAATACAAACAATTTCACTTATTGGGAAAAGTTGTCAGAACCAATCTGGTGCAATGTGAAAACTGTCTACACTGCCCTAAGGATGCACCGATCCACTGCTTCCACCTCCAATACAGATACCAATATTCTGAATTGAATTTATTGTTTGTCTCATGTACAATGAAATTAAAAGTTAGCTCCAACAGTACTAACAATTGTACTACATGTACAATATAAAGCAAGAGAAGACAAGTGATATTTACTTTATTTACAATATTAATCAGCTAGATGTATATACACACATACACATGTAACCATAATTAGTGCATGTGAGTGTTCAGGGTGTTAACTGTGTTTGAGTCTATTTTTGTTTTAGCGCCTCCCTGAGGGCAGCAGGGTGGTGTAAACTTCCACCACAGAGTGAAGAACCATTCAGAAGTCTGAATGGTTCTGTCTCCTGTGTGGAGACAGGTTCTCCATGTTTGGTTCTGGTTCTGGAACCAAACATGGAGAAACAACATTCACCTTCTATGCAACACAAATTTGAAACAAACTTCCAGAAAACTGCAAAACATTCGAAACATTGATTTCCTTTAAATAAAATATAAAAACTCTGCTACTTAGAGTTCCTATAAAATGGAACATTGAAAACTATATTTGGTGTATATTTGATCATTTTGATGATGGAATATTACAAAATATATTGTTTTTTGCTTATTTCATAATAGGTTGCTGTGTTATGTTTTTATAGTGTAAAGCTCTTTGAATCTCCCTGTTGCTGAAAGATTTGTAGACTACTTCATGTAGCCAGACAGGTTCACCTTAAGTCATTTTTTGACTCTAAAGATGGTCTCTCCATAATCAGAACTGGGTGTGGCATGTTAAACTGAATCAATAAATGAGGTCATCACAGTTCAGTGCAGTTTATTCAAGATTCATTATCATATTTATTCAGCTCAATATTACACAATGTTCTGTTCTCCGATATGTATATTTAATAAAGTCTGGAGGCTACACAGAAGCACGCGTGAGACATCTCCATCTTAACAGGTACTCTTTTATTGTGGTCCATCCCCAAACACAATACAGCACAAAGGTTCCTATCCACCGATAGCCTGATACTACATCCCCCTTTCTGACTGGGCTTTGTTATGAGGGTCTATATAAGAACATGTAGAATTGTAAACTTAACACACTAGAGAGATTCATCCTGTGGAATACCCAAGATAAACTCAGTATCTTACCAGTACTTTTCCACAGCAGAATGTGCTAGAACTTTAACTTGTTATTACTGTTTATTTATCAATTTTACACTAACAGTGCACAAACTTAAATCTCTTTCCAGTCACAGTTCAGCATTAGAACTAAGATATATATATGAATCTCAGAACATTAAAGTAATCTCTATAACATTCAACTTTAGCTACTAAGAGGAAGGGGTGGACTATCCAAGTCCTCTATCTGAGTGTGGGGATTATTCTGCCCCATGCAGGAAACTCACTCAGCTCCTATGAACAAATATAATCATCCAGATAGGCTGGAGGTCTCCTACTTCTCAGTGAAACTCAACTCTCAGGTGGTGGAGTCTGATGGCTAACCTCCTGCTGGTCTTCATCTGGAACTGGTGTGTGTGGAGAATTGTGAAGATTTTCTTCAGGTAATGTCTCGTGTGGAACAGCAGATGTTTCAGTTGCTCCAGGAGTGTGTAAAAGGTGATAGCTATTCCTTCTCAGCATGCCTCTAGGTGTCTCGATGATGTAGGATCGAGGTGACCCTGCTCCGGACACTACAGTTCCTCTGGTTTGCTGATCTGTCACCCACACCTTCTCATCTGGATGTAGGAGTGACATGTTGCGGGCCCGGTGTCTCCGGTTGTAGTTTTGTCTTTGTTTCTGTCTATAGCTGTTTTCTGAAAACCTCAGCTTTTCCATGTCAATATTCTTTGGTGTTAGCTGTGACTGAGTAACAGGAACAGTTGTTCTTATCTTCCTTCCCATGAGAAGCTCAGTCGGACTGAAACCATTTGCTAATGGAGCAGAACGGTAGGCCATAAGAGCAAGATACGGATCTCCCGCCTTTTTAAGGAGAGTCTTGTTAGTTCTGACAGCTCTCTCAGCCTCCCCGTTGCTCTGAGGAAAATTTGGGCTGGATGTTTCATGACTGAAACCCCATTCTTGTGCAAATCTTCTGAAGGAATCCGAAGCAAACTGTGGCCCATTATCAGAGCGGAGACGCTCTGGTATGCCATGGCGTGCAAAGATGGACTTACAGTGTTCGATCACTCCCTCAGATGTTGTGGAAGTGAGCTTTGCAACTTCAAAAAATCTGGAGAAATAATCCACAACAATCAAATATTGTTTCTCCTTAAACTGGAAAAGATCAGCTCCCACCATGACCCATGGTCTTTGTGGGAATTCAGTGGGAAGTAGTGGCTCTTTGTGTTTTGTTCTCTCCCGGCAACATGTGTCACAGGTCTCCAATAGCTTAATCAGCTCGCTGCTGAGACCTGGCCACCACACTGAATGTTTGGCCCTTTCTCTACATTTAGTTATCCCCAAGTGACCCTCATGTAGCTTCGATACAATGTCCTTTCTGAGAGAAGCTGGAATCACTATTCTGCTACCATAAAGAAGCAGGCCATTTTGAACAGTAAGTTCACCTGAAAACGGCAGATAAGGCTGGAAACCTTTCTCAATAGAATATTTATCTGGCCATCCTCCCACACAAAACGTTTTCAGTTGTGTGAGTATGCTGTCGCCGTTCTGATGTCTTTGGATTTCCCTCAGTCATGATTCTGTGGCAGGTAAACATGCAACGACTGAGTCAACATACAAGTTGATCTCCTCTTCTTGCAGACCTCCAGACTCGTTGAGGATTGGAGCTCTGGACAAAACATCAGCTGTAGCAATATTTTTGCCCGCCACATGGGAAATACTGTAAGAAAATCTCATTAGTCGCATTCATAGTCGCTGTATGCGAGGAGAAAGCTCGCTTAGACTCTTCGACCCCAGCAACGGAACTAATGGCTTATGATCAGTTTCAATGTGGAACCTCTTCCCGGTCAGAAACTCTGTGAACCTCTCACAGGCCCATGTTGAAGCGAGAGCCTCTTTCTCAATTTGAGCATACCTCTACTCCGTGTCGCTGAGAGACCGTGATGCATATGCCACTGGCCTCCATCCTGTATCAGTGTGTTTCTGGAGAAGAACTGCACCGAGTCCATACGATGATGCATCTGCTGACACACATGTCTCTACATTCGGGTCATACAATGCTAGTCCTGGTGGTGTTGTCAGATCTGTTTTAATAGCATCAAAGGCTTGTTGCTGTGGTGGACCCCATGTCCACATGTTTGACTTCTTCAGAAGATCTCCCAAAGGTCGGGTCTTCTCTGCCAAGTGGGGAAGGAACTTCCCAAGATGGTTCACCATACCCAGGAAACGCTTATATTTCTGGGCTCCTCCATGGCTCTTATAGCACTCACTTTATCCGGGTCTGGACTGACTCCTGACGCATCAATGACTTGTCCCAAGAACTTTATTCTGCGTTTAGAAAACTCACATTTGTCATTTAGCGTTATTTTTGCCTCTTGGAGTCGAAACAGTGCCTTCCTCAGTCTTTCATCGTGCTCCTGCTGCGTCGTCCCCCAGATGAGGACATCATCCATTTGACAAAGGACTCCATCCAGGCCCTCTAGAATCCGTGTCATGCGTTTCTGGAAGTGCTCTGGTGCCGATGAAATCCCAAAGCAGAGCCGATTGTAGCAATAGTGCCCAAAAGGTGTAATGAAGGTGGTGAGCAGGGAAGACTTCCTTGACAGTGGAATCTGCCAGAATCCAGCATTGGCATCCAATTTGGAGAACACTTTTGCTCCTGCTAGCTGTCCAAGCGTGTGCTCTACTGATGGGAGTGGAGGTTTGTCTCTCATTACATATTTATTCAGTTCTGTGAGATCAATGCATATTCTCACCTTGCCTGAGCTCTTGGGAACAACCACCATAGGTGCACACCAGTCTGTTGGCTCCTCCACTTTGGTGATGACCCCTTCCTGCTGCATACAGTTGAGCTCCTCTTTAACCTTAGGCAGTAGGGGGAGGGATATCCGCCTCGGCGTTGAGAGGGAGAAAGGCTGCGCATCTGGTGACAGAACAATGTTATACTTGCCCTCAATCAGTCCTAATCCTGTGAAAAGCTGAGGAAACCCCTATTTCACAGCATCAATCGAGTCCAAACCTATTTGGTTTACTTTGGCAACCAATTTTAATGCCATTGCAGCACGCCCACTCAGCAATGATGTACATAAGTCCTTCACAACATAAATGTCTTCCTTAGTACTAACACTGTTGTTGCTGAGTATTGGTGTAAACATGCCTTTCACTTTTAATCCAGTGCCTCTTGGTCCCTGCAGGATTTTCTTTGGTTTATCCAATTTGCCAAATTGGTACTGAGAATACAGTGTTTCTGGAACAGCAGTGACATCAGCTCCTGTGTCTATTTTAAATACAGTCTTATGTTTGTCCACCAGTATGTCTGTCATCCATGGGTTGTCTTTAGCTTCTGCAGAAAGCGATCCCAGAAAAGCGACATCATTGACTGTATCTGTGCTTTCTGTTGCAAACCCAGCATTCACTTCACATATTTTTTTTATTTCTGTAGACTCTAGCACAATGTCCCTTTTTCCCATAATAATCGCAGGCTGCTTCTCTAGCAGGGCATTGCTGCATACTGTGTCCTTTCGTGTCTCAGCATCTTCTGCACTGTGCTTTTTTTTTTATTAAAAATGTGTTTTTGCATTCATGTTTTGAGCAACAGAGGTTCACTGAAAATCTCATGACAGGAACATGAAGACATTCTGATTTATGTTCAATATTTGCACATAAATTTTGATGTGTGGTTTGACTTCTTATTGCGAGGCAAATGGAATGAAGATGAGCAAAGTTTCTGGAAAAACGGCAACATAACAGAACAGACAAAAATGTTGTAGCAACATGACAGCAGATGCTGCAGACCAGTGAGCAACTGACCGCTTGTTTCAAATGAAATTTCATAAAGCGCATCAGTAGGAAACTGTAAAGTAAAGGAGCTAATAATTCCACAGCTGTTTTCAGCTGTGGAATTATTAGCTCCTTTGAGAAGACGAGCACACTCTAATAATTCATACGAGTTGGAGATTATTGATAACATTGTCTTTTCAACTGCACAGGTTCAACAAACAATCATTTCCATGGGAAAAACTAAATTGAGTAGTTAAAATGTAGCACAGCATTGTGTTTGTCCTTTTCACTGCTGAGTGTGCAGGGACGGTTTTCATTAGGAAGGAGGGGAGGAATTCAGAGCATCTGGGTCCAATACTGTCGACTGTTAATCACAAAAAAACAGACAGCAAGAAACTCTGTGTCAAGATAAAGCAGCAGCACAGAGACGTAGAGAGAGAGAGGAGCGCTGAGGCAATTTAAACAAATCAACTTTTGGCTGGTGAATCCAAAGTCGGTGACCTAAAGGATGTTTACTCTGTCTTGGGCTGACTCTATCAGAGTTGGGTCAAATGGCTGAAAACAGCAGAATGAACTTTGGTTTCTACCAGTAAAGCCAGATGCTCATCCCCACATGGTGGAACCATTATCTGGCGGTTTTTGGTGATAAGAGTTTCACAATGTAGTATGAACCTCAGAAGCTGTTTCGTTTTTCACATTGGGAGTTAGGGGTTTAGAAATGTTGCATAAAATGATGCAACATTTTATGCAACAATGCCCATCATCTGGTTCTCAGGTAGAACGAGGTTAAACATCTGACTCAGAAACTCACACAAGAACGGGACAAAGCTTGACAGAAGCACTTTTTACTCCTTTAATTTCACAATATTTATAATGTTTACATACTTGATCAGTGTAATCCGCTCATTGTCTGATATCTTATTGGTAGCATCTCAAACAGGATCCCTGCAGAAAAAGCTGGGATCCTGTTTGAAACTGAACCAATATGTCACAACGTCCACGGATTATAGCCAATCTCTTCATTTTAATTTGACTCAGTGTATTTCTGATTGGTTCTGAGCATCTTCCAGTGTGTAAATCCTTACAATAAAGAAATCTACGTGGGGAAAAAAATTCCTTTCTGCCCATTTTTATGCTTCTTATTAAATGAATTTAAATAAGAATGGAATTTCAACATTGAAAGCTTGCTTGTCTTCTGGTTCTTCTCCGATTTGAGTTTATGTGTGCAACATGTCTACCTCAAAATGTTTTTAGGGTGTGCAGCTTCAAAGGCATTCCTGACACAGGATGCAACACTGAAGCTCCACAGAATGTTTTGATCTTCACTTAAAAAAAGAGGAAGGTTTATGTATGAGACGCAGGCAGGAGCTCTGGTGGTGTGATGTGGACTAAAAGCAGCATACATGTCCTCATTGTACATTTCCAACACTGTTCAAAACAGGAATCCACACTTTCCTTCCAAGCAGGCTGACATTCTGTGACCCTTTAAAAGCAACTTCTAGGATTTTCTAGAGGTTTTTTTCATTATCTTTACTGCCGTTTGAATCATTCTAAGCATTTCAATCTAATCATCTTCAAATCCTTGTCATTTATGTTCCATAAAATAACTTTCCCCAACTCTCCTGAACTGTTCCAAAACTGTCCAAAACGGTCCCAAAATTGTCCTCAAACTGTCCCACCTGAAAACTGTACCAAAGTGTCCAAAAACTGTCCCAAACTTTCCTAAACTGTCCCAAAATTTATCTAAAAACTGTCTCAAACTGTCCCCCTACTGGGGTCTCAAACTTGTTTTCATTCTGGACCAAATCAAGATCATGAAGGTGCTCAAACGGCTTGTTGTGGCAGAATATATGAATAAAACTGTTCATTAACAAATTGTTAATATCATAGCTTTCTCTGCATTCAATCTGTACTCCTTAATATTTAACATCTTTTCAGTTTGACGTAATTTGGCTCTATAGGCCTAAACAAATGAAAACCGATTTAATTTGACTGAACAAATAATATTAAAGTTCATGACAGTTATCTTGAAGTTGTATTTCTGTGGCCCTTTGAGGTTCAGAGGGCCACAGAAATAATGTGGTGGACCAGATTTGGCCCGTGGGCTTTGAGTTTGATGTTTTTGGCCTCCTGGATTGAGGTGCAAACTAAAAACACTTAACATTGTATACTCAGTTATCATCAGATTTCAGACCTGGGAAATATACCATCTGGTTAAAGAAAAAATATTTACTACAGCTGCTGTTGGGCTGCAGCAAAACAGCCACGTATTGACTGATCTTAGTCACATATTATATTAGATGGACAATGTAGAGGAGAGTCATGAGATGGAAGGGTTGACCTTTTCTTTAAGTCACCTAAAATCTAAATGTGGTTAACATGAATCAGAGAAGACTCTCCTCTATGACTCGTTGTTCATCACTGGTATGAATGAACATTGAACTCATCATGGATCCGTAGGTCAAAACACTAACAGGAAAAAGTTTTGTGTTTGTGATAAAACACTTTTTCCCCTCTTTTGATTTTCTTACTGAACTGTGTTTCACTGAACTGTGACTTGTTCTTTTGCTGTCCTCACTCGGCCTCAGCCATCTTCAGCTCCTGGTCATCTAAGGAATGCAGGGAGGTTTTCCTGCTGATCGTAGGAGGGCTCTGTTTGTGAAATCTTAGCATTTCCTGTCAACCAAATGGTGAAAAACAGGACAAAGTCACTCATGCTGTTATTTTTTTGTGTGGCTTATATTCTGCACTGCAGAACAAATGAACAGCCCGGTATGACTTTTTATGATCATATTTTGAGAAACTCCTCTGACTGTTTGTAAAGGTATCCTGGAGCGCAGACTGCTGTCCCAAATGAAAGCACCCAAACACAGAATGAGGAACATGCACACACAAGTTGTGTGCTCACACATTCTGTCTGCCGTCTGTAAAAATCAATTCTTTGTGTATTGCACCCCCTAATGGCAATGTTTGAAACTGTTTGTGTTCACACCTGAATCAAGTGACTGATTTCCTCCTCTGCAGGTCAAGTTCTACAGAACTCTGATGACCCCAGGAAATGATTCAGGTTTGTTGAAGCAGAGAATGTAGAGGCTGCTGCCGCTGGCTCTGGAGGACCAGACTATTTTCTCGAATAGAGGGAAAATATTCCCAAATATCAAAACAAGGAAAAGTAAAAAATTGAAATTGAAATTTATTCAAAAACTGAATAAACCTTGGGCATGGTGGTGAACCAAAGGTTTTATTATAGGTCACACAGTAAAAGAATCGTAAAGCTTCAGTATGTAAATTTTACTCTTTTTTACATATTTGTTGAAACTGTCACCATGTTGTGAGTGTGGTGTGAAACAAATCTGTGAAAAAAAAAGAAACAGAAAAACATCAAGAAACTAGAAACCAATTAGAGCCAGAAGGAGGGTCTTAGTGCTGTCAATCACCGTCTGTGTGGCGCTGCTCTCCCCTCTCCTGCACGCCCCCTGCTCTCTCTGCAGTGCTGCAGTTAGCATAACCTGTCCTGAATGCTAATGCTTGTTAGCATGACCACCGGTAACTGAATAAACAGTTTTCCTGTAACAGTAAGTTGTTCCTCTTCCATTAGCACATTGAGCATCGAGTACATGAGGTTGACTGACAGTGTCAAAACCCTCCTCTTGGCTCTGGTTGGTTGTTTTTGCTGCATTTCTTCAGACGGCAATAGTAGCTCATGGAGGAGATCAATCTTTTCACAGATTATCTCTCATAACATACTGTCATGTAATGCATCAAAAATACTCCTCTGGATATGGACCAACTGGTCCCTCCATGGTTCAAACCGTGGAGTTAAATATAATCCTGGGCCAAGTTGGGTGACACACATAGGCTTTTAAAACAGTTTGTTAAAAAAATAAGCATTAATTCAGGAAAACTTTTTAAATCTGTGATCATGATAATTGATCATTATTTCTATTTATTTTTATTTTTTTGTCAAATGAGTTCTATTCTATCTACAGGTTCATGTATCACTCACTGATAAAGACTTCTCCATATCACAGTGCAGGATGCTTCAAAACAAAGACCAGACCAGCAAATGACGTACTTGGAAAATACATTTAATCCCTTTAAATCCGGGAAAAACAAAGTCCACAAGGGCAAAAAGAGGAGCCAGACTTTTGGCAGTGAGCGTTCTTTGTCAAATAGGAAGTATATCAACTTGGAGAAACACAGTGTGTCCTCATTAAGAGCCAAATAAATGCTGTACTTTATTCTTTTTAGTTTATTTTAATAATCTGGGGGAAAAGCTGACCCTGCCACTGAACACCTCTCTCCCCCTCTCCAGACTTTGTTTGACATACCAAAGATATTGTGATACAAAGAGAAAAAAGGCATACATTGTTCTCTACAACCTTCTCTACAAGGATACATTAAAGGTGTATTACACACTTCCACTGTTTCTCAGTTTACAGGCATGGTTTATATAGGCTAAGACTACATAGGGGGTTAGAAAGATGCAGTGAAGGGATGAGTGTTTCCAGGCAGTGCTGATGTGCATCTGTGTGCGTGGGTGTGTGTGTGTGTGTGTGAGCAACAGCTGCATCTTGTGGAGTAAATTTGGACCCAAACAGATCTGCTGCCTCTGCCTCATCTGGGCCTCTACTAAAACGTGTTGGTACATGGATGGTAAACATCAACGCTGAGAGGTCAGAGGAGGACGTCACCATGTAAACGGAGATGGATACGGTGGTCAACGATATGCAAAAACCACAAAGGAAGTCAGAAGTTATGATAAACCTACAAGCCTAACTTCCGTTGTGGTCTTGTCGTCGTACTCACTTTTAAATTCCCTATGGCAGCTGGTGAAGGTAAATAAAGATCTAAACGTTTAGTTTAAGTGCAAGAAAAACTTTTTTTCTTCCTAAGATTAGTAAATACTTGCAGGAAACACTGGTGACTGGGGTTCCCAGCAGCGTTTGCGATGAACTAGATTCATGCAGACATACCATATTAACATAGATGTAGGGTGAGCTTCGTCTGTCGATAATTCCGACCGCTGCAGTGTTAGTAACACACAGTCTAAAGCGAGACAATCAAGCAGAGGTTAGTAAAGAGAAACTACTGGATAGACACCTTGTGTAATACCATATCTATGCTCAGGCAGACATAAAGCACTGTTAACATATATTTATATACAGTTTATACAGAAAACAGTCAAATAAACCCATAAAACAGAGAACGTATTAGCATGTTCATAGGCAGGACTGAAGTAAAAACCAATACACACAAAACAAACTTAAAAAAAATCTCCAAAGAACTACAGCACCTTGACCGGTGATTGGAAATACACTACAAATCATAAAAGGATAGGGCTGCTTGTATATGACAGCATCTGCGAATAAAAAAAAACATGGCACAGTGTAATGAAATCTTTTTTTCTTTTTTTTAGGGCAGCATTTTAAAGAGCTGACTAAATCCAGCAAGCATTATATGAGATAATTTGATGTAAAAAAGAAAAGAAAAGCAGGCTGTGACTGATGTGGTTCTTCCATCCACTCAGCTGCTTTAATACACGGGGCTGTTGCGGATCCCGCAGCACAACACCATGCTGAAGATCATTTCAAAGATCTGCCAGGAGAAACAGAGACATCACACTCAGTGACATCAAACCAGCAGGTTTACTGTCATCTCTCATCTGTTTTTCAGGTGATAATTCTAAACTAAGCAGTAGGAAATGTCTTGGCACATATCTAATATAAGGACTCAACAGGCAATGTAAAACGTTACAAAGTGTTAGATAATCAAAGTTAGAATTAATTGACAAATAATGGTAACATTTTCAAGATTTTTTTCATTAAAATCTTATTTAATATTTAAGATAAAAAGAATAATCTTCATCATATTGTTCTTGATAATTGAACAATATGAGAAAAAACATGCAACTGTATTTTGCTCTTGAATATTATAAGGTAATATGAGGTTGCAGTTAACCCATACTTGACTTAGCATTTCTCTTTTTGTTTTTAAACAAAGTATTAATTTATTTTACATCACAGTAGACGTAACAGCAATGGTATGTTACATTAATAAAAAGAGAAAAAAAACAAAGTACGCTACTGTGTGTTAAAAAGAATGCATATTAAGGAGTGTGTGTAAGCAATGATAGTCAACTGAATGAATTAACACTGACGTTATCAGTGTGTAAAGGAATTAAAACAACAGTCAAGTTGATAAGTCAGTAAATTATGTTTAAGAGCCTCAAACAATAGAATTAAAAGTTCAATCTACTAAATGGAGTTTATAAGATCATAAACAGGAATTACAGAAAGAGAATCATTCTCAATCATTCAATTTTGGGGATATAATAGGCTGTCAATTGTGACTATATTCCATCTGAAATATCTTATCCTACCAGATTTTCAGTCTAACCATCCTTTGTGATGCTTGGATTTAAAACAAGCTAACATGTTTGTTATTTTTGTAGCGTATGAATAGACATGCTACATCACAGTGATGTATTTTGGTTCTGTGCTTTATTTCTTTAAGAAAATGCTAGACCTTAATATGATTAGAATCAGACTTCTATTATACACTGAATATCCTGTGCAATTATATATATGATAAAAATTCTATGTATACGTTTTGTATTTTAGTTGAATGTTAAATCAATGATCAATGTAAAGACTAATAACATCATAATAATTCAGTTCAGCAGAAACATCTTCAGGATCTCACCATTATGACCGCAACCACCAGCGCAGCGATTCCCACCAGATAAATCTTATCTGAAAAGAGTTCATCGATTTTCCCGTGGCAGTCCTGAAAACAAAGACACAGTTAGGATTCCAGTCCTGTGTTTTGGACTCGGACTGAAGCTTTTACTTACAGTCCATGTTTTTTTTAACACTCTCAATTTGGGCTAACAGTCAGATCAACTTGATATAAAGAAAAACCCTAGATGCTACATTATTTTAAGGCAAAATTTTCTTTATAGTTAAAGGGAAAAATGAATAATTACAATAAAACCAAATTTGAACCTTGTTAATTATGATAAATCCAGTGGGTAGGGGAGAATTCAGGCCAGAAAAAATATATCATGTAAAATGCCACTTCCATGTTTAGTAAAGCAGTCGACAAGTGCTAATGTTAAATAATGATAATAACTGTACACTATTCAATGTACAGTCTCTTATTTGTATAAAAATATTTTTTTCATTAGTTAAAATCTGCATGCTTCCGTTTACCTTTAGCTTACAGCTGGTGCAGCTGAACTTCTCAATAAAGGAGATTTCTATTGTTTTCTAATAGCCTCTATAGAAGTATGTACCTTTGAGTCAGTTGGGCAATTATTTTATTGTAACTGTTTATCTTCATATGCCTCTGTGGGCTTCTACTTGCCTGTTACTTTGCTGTTGATACAAATAGTTTTTACTGCAGAGGGCCAGATAAAGGATCCTTCTATAACAGAACTAATTGTGCTGATCTGAAGCATGCAAAATATGTGCTTTACAGTGCAAGCAACATTCAGAAGTATTCAGCAGCAGCCCTGTACAAAGTCTGTCTGTTGCAATTTTATAAAATATTTTTCAGATTACAGCAGATGTTTGGGGAGGGGCAGTGTCGCTTGTGGCTGATCTCTGTGGTAATGCGGCTACCAGAATGGGTTCGTTTTAATTTCATTTTGATGCAAATAATGCATTTTTCTCGTATCAATTATATCGAGATATCGATTATTTTGACATCCCTTTTTGTGTGGCTCCGCTCCATCACATTCACACACATTTTAACCCTCAATGCCTGGCCTCAAATGAACCACAGAGCGACCACGCTGCTCTGCTGTGTTATGTGGCAAAGCTCCTCTCTGTCCTCTGCTTCACTCATGATAATCATTTTGGTTCTGTGACTTCCTGTCTACTTCCTGTTTCACTGTGTCACACATTAACTGATGCATTACAATTATTAAAAAGAGAAGCAGCTTTACAAAAATTTTAACTCACAACTGGAGCGAACAAATGAACTCTGCAGAGCTATGTATACCATAGTGCAAGAAGAGGAAATGGTAGTTTCCAATTATCAAACTTCATCTATAACAGGTTTTGTGGTTGGGACTTTTTAGTTCCGTTTTTTTTCCGCATGTGGTTTTGAAGAAGGTTTTTTTTTTTTTTTTAGCTCTTCCTGCTCTGCGTCAGGAGAAGACACAGTTTGTCCAAAACCTTGTTTCTGATTAACTTCATTTGTTAGATGACATAGGTTATTTACAGTAAAAAATAACATATTTGCCTTGCTAACAAAATAATGTTTTTATATGTAGTGTTTTTGATTGGACTGAACATTGTGAAGCATTAAGCACCCTCAGGTATTTTGGAAAGGTTTACTCAAACTTTGAGAGACATTTATTTCAGACGGAAAAACAACAGGAAAAATATTATGCGCTGTTTGGTCTTAGAAATTTGACTACCGTATTGTTTATGCTGCAATGCTTCCTGGGTAGAAAATGTAGACAAGATGCTAGCTCTATCCACCCAGGACAGCAATGTCTGAGTAATGAGTAACTTTGAGCTCTTCACTTTTAACGCGTTGAATAGAAGGCAACGCATAAACGTCAAACGGGAAATGAAGATGAGGAGGACCAAAAGGAGCAGGAGGAGGATCAGAAGAAGCTGGTGTTTGTGCTGCCACTGCTTGACAATCCCAACCCCAAAGAGAGCGCAGCTGCAAGAGCTGCAGCTGTTTACGGTTAACATCAGGATCAAATCATTAACCCAACGATATGAGAACAGTGGGTTAAAAAACTTAAGTCGTGTTTCCATCAGCCACATGTTGTATGTATGCATTTTGAAGCAATGCATTAGGGAAGGTTAGTGGAAACAGCAAAATTCAAAATAACATCCTCAGTCTTGTAAAGATTTTACGCTCATTTGAGCTCAAGTGACGCTTTTTCAGTATCCACTCTGAAAAACAGTAAGTGGGAAGATGGAAACACATTTGTTGACCAAGTTCTAACACAGTGAACATCTACTAGTGAGTCTGTGTCTTACAAGGCACAGACTCACTAATTCATTTTTTATTGAAAAAAATCATTTTTTTCAATAATTATGACTGTTTACCAGAGGTATGGAACTCAGAAATTTTCAAAGCCCAAACCTCCAGCTGAGAGGGGAGGAATGCAGCTTTGGCTGGCTGGTGAGAGGCACTGGAGGCTGGGATGGGAGGAGAGGATCGCTGAGATGTGTGTTCCAAGCTAATTAGCAACCTCTACTTCCTGTTTATTATAACTATGTGTAGAATAAACGTCTGACAAAATGGTGCTTGGCATGGCCTGGTTGATTTGCTCAAAACCAGTAGATGGAAATGCCTGATTCACATTTTTCTTCTTTTATGTTTGGGATATTTCAAACGTTTACCTAGAATTTGCATTCGTCCATTCAGACGTTTTATGGGCCTCAATGACAGAGCGCTAGCTTTCACTTCTCATTTTTAGGCTCAGTTCCACTACCACCCACACCATCTGCCCAGCATGCAATGTAAAGATGAGAAAATGGCAACCTCAATATGTGAAAAATATTATAAAGATACACAATTTTTGAAGCAATTATGAGTTTTTACATATAACAAACAACTTTAAGGGTAATAGGAAATTACAACAAATTAGCCCAACGGGTTCAACAGGTCATGGATCACTTTGACAACATGTTAAATAATCCAAAATATTTATTTTAAACTGAAAATTAGTCACTACCTTAAAAACTGAAATAACACTGAAACGTGGTTTCTCCCCATTTCAATTCTGATTTTAAGGCAGCATTTCACTGAGAAGAGGAATCACTGCAACATGATATTATGAAGATCAGGCTGTGAAATGAGCTGAAGAAAAACATTTAAAATTAAGCATCATCTGATGAGTTGGACTGAGGTCATGTTTCAGTGATTAAGTTAGTAACAGGTTGCTTTATTGTTAATAATTACTTTCCAACATTAGCCAAAGCTGTCCTCCACCGATCCACATTCAGATGAAGAGTCAGCCAGTCTTCAACTGCCAGCGGGACGCTTCATACCAATTTGATGACCAGTGATTTAAGATGATGTTCTTAATGTGGTTATAGTCCACTGAAAGGAAATGTGGTTTTATGACTCCAATAAATAACATCTGCCAGCAGGAGGTTGCTCAGAGTTTAATAGTGATACTTTAAAGGAGTAAATTGACCCAAACTAGGATCAGAACCGCATTTAAAAGAAAACAATTTACTAATAAATAACATTATATGTAGGTTGTGAACATTTTAAAGGAGCAGTCTTAGGTATTTCGCAGGCATATAGAGACATTTTATAGCACACTCAGGTAGCTACGTTACCTTCAATAGTTCCAAAAATGTTAAATATCAAATACAAGTTTAAAGAAATTTCAAGGCATTAGATTTCAATGTAATGCCTTGAAATTGGGCCTCTGTCTCTTTAAAAACTCCTGCTCTTTCTAAAACTCCACCTTCTGGAAGTCGTCACAACATGGCTGCTCTATTAACTCTAGTAAAGTGTCGTATTGAGAAGTAGCCTTTATGATGAGCTCAGTAGATGCACAGTTCCTTCAGGTATTTGCTAATTGCTGCTGGCTAGTCTGAAGGAGCTGAGTGGGAGAGTCATGGGGAAGGATTGCTCTTTGAGGTGGAAGGTCAAAAGCTTACAAACTGCAGCTCCAAGGAGGAGCTGCCCCTTGAACGCTAGGTTCACCCAGGTGTTTGGCACAGCTCAATGGTTGTCATGGAGATTAAAGGATTTCCCAAACATGCATGATATAATCAAGGCAACACTCTGGGTATGTTTATAATGTGGTGGTGTCATCACAGTATAATGTAAAGCTCGAAAAAGTCAATTTTATGTGAAGGCTATTTATCTCTAGAATTCTCAACAATACTGCACTAGAATAAGAGATAAACTGACACGAAAATGTTAAATTGACTGGTGTAGCAAGGTTTGTTTCTGGTAAAAACGAAAAAAAAAATCCCCCCAAAACATGGCTACTAAATGTACCTACAAATTTGTATTTAACTACAAAATGAGCCACTTATACTCTGGGTGTATGAACATAAAGCGGTTCATACTAGCAAACTAGTATGAACTAGTATCTATGAACTAGTAAGTAGTATGAACTAGCGAAGCCTTGAAAATGGGCACAAAAGCCTGTTTCTGGCTGAGGATGGAAAGAAAAATGCTAATGTAGGTGACATCACTTACAACTAAGGTCCATTGGCTGGAGCAGACGTCCTGAAAGCCGACTTTACTTGTTATCACTGAGAAAACTGAGGTGGTCTTGTCCTTACCGCAGCATTGAAGCTGAAACATAAAAACATCACACAGATAACAGAATTAAAAGGTTTTTACAAGGCACCAACGTTTGACTTGATTATGTTCCAAGAGGTGGTTTTACACAGTTTATTTCTGCTGGTTTAGATTTCAATCTAACATAGTTGTACCGTTTCATGGAAGACCTTGAGTACTTGTCCAACAGTCGACTTTTTATTTGGGTCATTAAGGGTGTCTGACATGGCCATGTCATAGACAGAGTCATAGAAGTTCTTCATTTCCTTTGAAACCTGGAAAAGAAACCAGATTTTACAACAGCAGTTTCACCCACATTAGAACCACAAGGTGATGGCAGGCAGCAGGTGGTTTGGAGCTCTGACTGAATAAGAGAAGTGACAAACAGAAGGCAGCAGCTGGTTATGCAGTGAAAGTTCTGGTATTACCTAAAATCAATGCAAAGGCATCATGTCAGAATCTGAATGTAGGCCTGAGGTGCTCCATGTTTTCATCTATCATAGTCTTCACCAGCTAAGAGTGGCTTCCATTGTTGGATTATTAGTATGTGGAATTTGGAGGCTGTTAAAGGTTTAGGTTTTATTTTTTTAAACCAGCTGTTCTCCCTCAAACGTCCTCACACTAACTGCTTTACTACTGACCATACAATTGTGTAATTTCAGATTTTGAACATAAATTTGCCCATTTCAAAAACTCTCTTTTTTTTTTTTGTCAAGGAGAAGTTTTGGCACTAGGATCAGGTGGGTTTTTGGCCGTATCAAAATTTGTTTGTTTCACAAAGCTGCTATGAAAACACTTTTTTGCTTCACACAAGTCACATAATCAACAACCGGACGTTATAACTGGCGCAAACCACAAAGACGAAGACAGGAAGTAGTTGGAGGACGATGGCCTGGCATGTTTTAAGTAACTAATGTGTGAACAAATTTATTCACATGTGGTTTTAAATAGCTTTATTTGTTAATGGAAAAATCCAAAACTGTTTCAACATTAGCCAAATATTGACAAAGTTTTGCGCACATTTGTAGTAGAAATGCAGGTAAAAGCTTATCTGAGTTCAGCTTCTCACCTTCATCCTCTTCTGGTGGCTGCTGCACCAGAAGAGGGAACAAGGCAAAGAGCCTAGTCCAAACTAGAGTTACAAACTGTGTAAATGTTCAAGTAAGTAAGACTGTTTTCGCTTTCTATCCATAGTTTTTGACCCAGGTTTGGAATACTGAAGTGGATTTCTTATTGATTACCTCATAATTTGGGCAACTAACTCATTATAGTCCAGTTTCTCTTCTGCAGCTCCATTGGATGTTGAGTTAGATCTGCATATCATGAGAATAAACTGGCTAAAATTAAAGCTACTTTGTTTCCATTTTAAAAGCGACTTATACCAAACCATTCACTTAATAAGGAAACCAAATAATGGGTAATTCTAGAAAAAATCCTGTTAGAGGCTGCAGAAGGCTGATAATGCCCATGGATATTTATCTTCCAGTGGGACAACTGAATGGTTCAAATCAAACCATTAGAGGCCCAGTCAAATTCTAGAATTTAATTCAATTGGAAAACTTTTCTGATGCTGTCTACATATAATTTTTCTGCGCTTGAGTAAAATCGGAGAGAATTAGGGGCATATTTCAGCATCCATATGTGCAAAGATGATAGAAACAGTTCCCAAACAAGATGTCATTTTAACTGCTCTATTCAGTTTATTTATATAGCGCGGCAAAGCACTTTACAAAAAGTAATTTAAGTCCAATCATACATTAGTTAAAAATTGTTCTAAGGAAACCGAGCAGATTGTGTTGTCATTTACTTTATAGAAACACCTTATACTGAGCTTCCATGTAGAAACAGGAGGGAGGAAAGACTTCCTGTTAACAGGAAGAAACTTCCAGCAGAACTAGAACCTGGTTCAGTATTAGCAGCAATCTGCCATGGGTCACTTTTTACTTTGTATTCTACAAAGCACAACAAAAAATATACAGGATACACTTTTCCAATAGTTTTTGTAAACAATTTGTAAAAATTTTATTTTTCCTTCTCCCTACTCGATGATGATTAACTTTGTTTTAGTTTGTCATGTGAAATCTTAAAAAAAAACAAAAACAAAAACATTTTGTGGTTTTCATGTAATGAAATGTGCTAAAGTTCTGGGTGTGAATACTTTTGCATGGCACGTTACTTTGGTCTCCACTTCTGTTTCCACTTACAGTGTCTTTGTTCATGTAGCCCCAGATCCCAGCAGCAACTTCACAGGCAAACAGGATGACCAGGCAGACGAAAAACTGCAGTAGAGAGGAAAGAGAAAGGAAACAATTAGAAGGCACATTATGAGGCTGGAACACTTACTGACTGCAGGATAAAACCAACTCACAGTTCCCAATAAACACTGGGACTCCTGAATGGCGCCGTAGCATCCAAGGAAACCGACCACCATCATCACAGTGCCCACTGCGATCAGAATGTGGACACCTGGACAGACGGATAAAAAAGAACACAGTGAAATGACACTGTTCCAACATGGCTCTGAACAAAAAACTTTGCTAAGTTAAATCTAGGCAGTTCTACTTGACGTACAACAGGGGGCAGCACTCGGATTTTTTGTCAGCAGGAAAAAGTGAGTCATACTCCTTATTTGTACCCATGTTGTTCCCTCTTTTATTCCTTCTCCATAAAGCAACACAAATTGGTTATTAAACTGGCTCTGGAGTTCAGTTTTTCCCCCTCGCAATCTAACTACTGACTTTTGTGTCTTTGTTCCGATCTGGGCAGAGTTTATTTGACTTGGGAGATTAGATGGACGACTAGCAGAATGGAAAAAACGTGTCTGCTTGGTATTTAAGAAGTAACTCTCTCCTTTAAATGGCTTTCCTGAGTGATGCGCCACACTAAGCTGACACAGTCAGATCTTCCTTACCTTTGTAATACATATATAAAAATTAGAAAACGTAAAAAATTTAATTTGAAAAGCTCTCAGCTTTATCGCTCAATATATCAGCAGAATTTCAAGAATGTGTCGCATATAGATTGTGAAACCTATATGTGACAGGTTAGACCCTTTCATAAGGGTCTATTTAGGAGACCCTTATGAAAGTAAGGGTCTCATAAATAGTGACACCATCTTACTGGTGTCTCCTACAGCAGCACGATGAATGATACGAAGAAAAAAAAAAGATCAAAGCCTTTACTGGGTCAAATGTACAGAATCTTCATCTCATCAGCGGTGTGTTTGTTACTTGTTGCCTCCTGCCTCCCACTCACCCAATCAAATCATCAGGTTTGCAGAAAACAAGGTGATGAGTCTCACAGAAACTTATTTTTTAACAACAAAAAGACAAATGACATAATTGGGCATTTTTGCCTGTCCATCCATTCACAACAACAACGAGGTGGTAGAAAGAATCTCCATCTTTGGGTTTCTCTATGGCTGTCAGATGACTTGACCTGGATGGTTAAAACTACATCACCATTGTTAAAATTTAAACATCAAGTAGGCAAAAGAAAATGAAAAGTTAAATAAATAAATAAATCAGCTGCTACATGGTTTGTAATAAACTGTAACAGGAGTTCTTATGGCATTATTTTCCCAACATCTCATATTTGGACTAATAGTTGTCCTGTTGACAGATTCTCCCATAATGCTTGTGGATTTTGTAGCTTTTTCACACTCACACACACCCACACACGCCGACACACACCCGCACACACCCCCACACACAAAACAGAAACTGAATTTATATTTGAGAATAAGTTCCACATAAGTGGTCTCTTTACTAACAAGATGGTTTATGAAACTAACTAACTTGGCTGTACAGGATTTTATTTAAGGACAGCACAGAAAAGGGGCAAATTACAAATGTATGCCAACCCATTTCAGATTTCAGTTTCTAAAATATTTTGTAAGTAAGGAAATATTTTTCTTCCTACAGAATTATGGATTACTTTGTGTTGATCTATTACATACAATTACAGTGCTTAAAAGACATTTGTTTGTCATTTAAAAATAATGTACAATTCAAGCAGTATGAATAATTAATGTAGGAAAAGACAAAAAGGCAAAAATAGAAGAAAGCCACCAAATAAATCAAGAAAGGAAGTAAAATAAAAGTTTAAAATTATGACTAAAAAACAGCAAATAATTTTAAGGTATGAACATGTTTAGAGTATTCCTGCAGTTTAGCAGTTACTATATTGTTTTATATTTACTTGATTTATATATATTTTTTTCTACTTGATTGGGCAAGGCGTATTGCATCACTTCCTGGGATTTTGTACAGTGTAGATTTACTGCCACATAGTCTGCCTGATCAAAACTAAAAGTGATTTGTATTTTCATAAAGTGTACGTAAATATTTGATTGTTACTGTATTTCCCAAATGCTGTATAGTAAATGTTTCACCATAAATCTAATCAATGATTGGCTTAATTATTGATAAAGTTACCAATGACTAAATGCCTAGACTGTCAGAGTCCACAGCCTCCGAATGCCTCACAGTAACAACTCTTCAGCCATGTTGGAAACACTCCTCTAACGCTTGTTCCAGACTGAGAGGACAGCAGCTATCCTACACCATCACTCTTGCCTGTCAGCTCAGTCATAATTTAATTCCAGACCACTAACTGGTGCCATGCTTTGTATATATCCTATCTATGTCCCACATCCTCTTCACTCACTGAGCTAGACAAGTACACGTGATTTCTAAATCAATAAGTTTGCAAGTGCTCTGTCCATCTTTTATACTGCGGCCGTTCAGATTGACACAGCACTTACTGTTTGGCAAATACCACCTTCATTTGGCATTCAGCCATCAAAAATTCCATCCATTTGAATGCTTTTTTCCCCAGTTTATGTTCCATTGTATTCTTTGGGTGCAAGTATTCATCAGGCATTACGAGTGGAAAAACTGGTGATCTCTCTCCGTTGCTGTACATAAAGTGGCTTAAAATCCTCCTACATCGAGGAAACTAAATGACACAATAGATGCTGTCAAATATATTCCACTTGAGATCTTCTAAATTGACAGTATATTTAAAGATTGAAAAGCCTGTTACCTGGTCTGAAGGTTCATAAGACTGCAGTCCTCCAACAAACTTTTTTTAATTTTATTTTATTGTATTGTCTGTTTCACAAAATTGTTAAATAAAGGTAGAATGAAAAATGATAATTGCCGTCAACAATTGTATGTTATTTATAACCACACCAAATCTATTGTTGATCTACAATAGAATTTATGAACTTTTGTTTTGGTGTTGACACCAAAATTTCTCGAGTTCTAATAAAGGCAAACCAACCAGGTGTTTCTATATAGGGTACGAAGCATTGGGCAAGTGTAGATGAGTGTAGGTAATTAAAAAGTGGAAGAACCACTTATTCATGATTCAGTACTTGTGGATTCATCTATTTGCAGATTTTTATGTAAAGAGTGACTCCAAATTATTATTTGAACATACCTAAAAGATTCTAAAGAAGATGGTCATTGGGAAACTGGAATACCTGGGTGCAATCCTACTTGGCATGCCAGCTGGTGTTTGCAAAGAGACAATCCAGAAGCTGGTATTTAAACTATTAAAGTTGAAAGCATTTTTTGGAAGAGGTCCCATATACCAGGGGTCCACTGTAATCTAAACAGCTACTTTTCCTAATATTTCAGAGCTATGTTCAAGACATATAATCTTAATAGCAATAGCAGTTTCCAATGATGACAACGCTGACATGTTTTATTTCATACTAATTTTAGGTTCTAGGTCAATTGTCCCAAACGGACAATTCAATGTACAGCTGATAAAGAAATCTAAAAAAACGTAACAATAGAAGATTTATTTACCATTAATGCTACAGTAGGAGTAGGATGTATTAGTGGTTACAGCTAAGCCATCCAGCTATTGTGCACAAATACAATGCAAGTTTTCCTTGGAGCAGTTTCCTTTTCCTATAGCTTCTTAACAAAAAGACAGAACAACTATGAAAAACTATAATGACGGACACCAAGTACACTGGCTGTATCTGTTTTTAGAAAGTCCTTTTCTCCAACCATGCAGTGTCATACATTGTCTGATGGCTCAGAGTCATAACTCCTCCACATCCTGCTCCACCCTTACGTACGATCTCCACTTCTCTCAATCAGGATTTCATGTTATGTTTTAATTCGTCAGGCCTTAACCTGTTTCACTTGTTTTATGCAACACTATGTATCTTCTAATAAAGCATAATTACCAAGTGATATTTTGAAATTTTCTGTCAATTTTAAACATTTTCAACTCAAAAACAAGGAAGGCTGCTGGATGACTGCCCTAGCATCCCGAACACAGAACTTGGCAAGTTTTTATGGGGAAAACGTGCAGTATCACTTTGATAATGATTCATGGATTGTTAAATTCTTTGTAAAGATTTTTTAGGCACCTGTGTTGGCTGAAACTTTATTAACTTGCTTGTTAAATATTCTCCTGAAACATCAAACGTGTGGTCTGTAAGTAGACAGAATCTTTCGATCCATCCCAGAGTATTAGGAAGTTGTTGTATAGTCACAGTTTCCAATCTGTACTGTAGACGATGCACATTATTCGGTTGCCGTAAAAGAAAACAACCCTCATAAATTCTCCAATGTGTCCCAGAGATCAGGGACATTAGCAGACAGACATGTCAGAAAGGAAATGCCTATCCAACCCAAGAATCATATTTATTAGTTTGACTGAGTTCATTCCTGCAAGTTGCAGTTAATCTTTATTTCTTCCTGTCCCAGGTGTCCTTCCAATACTTTCTGTGAGCCTTAGCATCTTTGGTACAGTAGTAGGCAAAAGGTGTGGACATCTACAACAGAAAGACATTATTCAGTTCAGTTTGCATAATGTTTGCATGCATAGTGTGAACTCAAAGTTAGAATAAGTTGTTAATACAGCACAGAAAAGATGAAGAAGGAAACATGGCACAGCTCTCATCTATGTGTTGAATGAATCAGATCGACTGTTGTTATGCTAATAGCACAAAGCAGAACTGTAGCAATACAGTAAGGCCAAAAAAGTGGCCTGCAGTCATTTAGTGAAGCAGGGTCAAATATTACATACAAAAAAAAACAAAAAAAAAAAACCTTCAGCACCTAAATTAAACCAGAAGCGCCTCACAAACAAGAATAGCCTCAAATGTTTGGAAAAACAAAAAAGAAAAGATGCATGCTTCACATTAGGGCAGAAAGGAAACTCCACTTCTCTGGAGCTAGCTTGTTATTGCTGCCTGGAAAACTTGGATATAGTTTAGCAATTTTACAAGCAAACACGAAGGCTTGACAAGTGGGCAGGGGCTTTATTACAGCAGTTAGCAACAAAAATTGAACATTTGAGATCTGGCCTCTGTCACACATGCCTCCTAGATTTCAAATAATGCATGTTTAGTATATTCCATAATTTCAGGGCTTTTAAGGTCACAGTGAGGCCGTCAGTGGGAAATAATCACACTGAGTCTCACACTTTCAAAGACTGTTTCAAACTTGATCTTAATGTAAATTACAGTATGGGATGATTTTTATTCAACTAACCAATAATTATTAGAAAATTGCTAAATTACAACAGAACAGAAGGGTGGGCAGAAACTGGCCAATCAGTAGACACAGCACATCTTGATAGTGGATAACAAAGAACAAGGTAGCGGGCTGAAAAATGCATGACAAATAGAAGCTTAACACATCTAATTTATGACCAAGTACGGGAGACCTTGATGTACGTAGCAATTATTAAGGCCAAAAATTGGGATAGCTAAGCTTAAGACTTTTTAAGACCATATATAAAACCTGGTCTAAAGACCAGGGAGACACAGCTCATTGTGAGCTACCTGATTGACAATAAATAATTAAAACCACACTAGATGTACCAACGTCACAGACCTTGGGACATGTCAGTGACATGGCTTTACTGACTTTAAGGTTTGAGGTATGTTTAATATCCTTAGAACAAGCATTCATCAACAATAGATAGAGTAAATATGATTAAAACTGGGTGATATTACACATTAACAGTTCAGTGACAAATGTTGTACAGCTATTTCTGGTGTTTCTATAAGCTGCTACGGTAATGTACATTTTCTCCAGACTGGACGTGTCTGTGGGACTTCCTTGCACATGGTTTACTGACTCATGTTGGTTTCTTAGGCCCTCTATGATTTGGGAGAAGACAGGAAGTTTAATTCAACTTATGCAATGGTAGTGGTAATAACTTTCTCAGTAACTGCAGAAGTGAGTCAAGCAGAATCGTGTTTTGACAACATCCTGAAGTTCTACTATAGTTACTCAACAGGGATGACAGCGGCAGAATTATCAACATTTTCCATATGAAGCTGATTAGTCAATCCTTGTTTAATTTCATCTTGTCTTTTTTTTTTTAGGGCATACCCTGAGTTCTCAGGAGTTTTACACATGTAACAGAATCTCTACAGGTTTGCACAAGTGTGGAGGGCTTGACATCATCATGTACATTTCACAATGGCTTAAAACAATAATTTCTGGACCAGGAATTTCAACATACTTCTCTTTTCTCTTTGATCTACATCTAAACTCTACATCTAAAATACTAAAGACAAACCTAAACTCAATTATTCTTCACCTATCACAAATTTCAACTTATGATTTATGGAATTATTGTTTGGTTTGTGAACATACAAATTTCTTGATTTCAGTAATTTGTTTTGTGTGGTATCCACCCTAAAACATGAATAATGAAAGACGGTTATATCAGTCTTCTAAATTTGATCCGTTTAGTGTTCAATAATTTCGTCAGACGGTTATATCAGTCTTCTAAATTTGATCCGTTTAGTGTTCAATAATTTCGTCAAGGTTCAACTCATTTTGGTATTTTAGATTTTGCAGCTAAATTAGGGAAACAGACTTTAATAGTTACTAAATCAGATGATCACTTTAGTTTATGGGTCTTTTATTGTTTTAATGTTGCTCCTTTGACACTCCTTTTAAAAAAAACAGTCATAGTTTTGGTCTAGTAACCAAAATAACTGTGTAAACCCTTGGACAACTGGGTTGCCTATTAACATGATGACCTAACTCAACCCACTGAATCAATGGGGAAAAACCTGGATTAATCAACTCTGATATGAAGGAGGAGAAAAAAATGTCTAAGAATTATTTTTTGATTGGTAGTTTAAAACCAGAATTAACAAAGACTTTGTAAATCTGTCCAACATCACAGGAGTGATCAGATTTCTTTGGGTCAAAAAATAGTGGAGAAAAACAGAAGTTTGCACTCCCCCTTTAAAAAACTGTGTTGTCTCTGCTCAACTTGCTCCATTGTTCAGGCACCTATGATCAGGTCATCTTAGGTACAAAGTCAGATTTAGAAACAAAGAAAAATGTATTTAATCCCAAACATAATTCTGGTGTCAGATACTCTTTGTGACACAAAGCCTAAAGGGATTATGCAACTTGTATGAACATGCTTTTATCAGCTTTTTTGCTGATGAGGAAACAAATTTAATTTAGCAGGAAAATTACTAAATAGGAATTTGGACATGAATGCTGAGGAATGTCCCAAATCAGATTTAAATCTTAGTTCCAGTTATTCACAAGTTGAGCAAACTTCTAGTTATGTAAGCGCTGCTTAGTGCAGTTCTGCTGTTCAGAAAGCACTCAAAGCGCAAGTTATGAAAGTATGTGTATATTTATTAGTGCAGGGGGAGGGGTCGTCATGTTTGGTTTATGTTGAGGGTTTTTTCAGTGTGTGGGGGTTCTGAGAGACAAAAGGAGAAAAACAGATGGAGGAAAAAGGGAAGGTGGGAGGGATTAAGGAAAAATGAAGAGAGATAAAGCGACTTTAACACTAACCACAACCAGACGGGGAGATGTGGGTGGAGCTACAGCATAGAGAAATAGGGTGGTGAAAAGAAAAGGGAACTCTGTGAAAAGAGAGGGGTGAGGGGGACCGGTGGGAAAAGGGGCAAGGGGAGGAGTAGAAGAGAAGGAGAGTGAGAATTTTTTTCCTATGCTGATGATTTTTTTTCTCCTTGTCTTAGGAAAGAGGGCCAGGCTTTATGTAATGGGCAGGATGTAATCACTGAGGGAAAATCACAAAGTAGCTCTTACAAACAGCCACAGCTATGCCGCCTTAAAGAACAGCCAAACACGCAGACTGAACAGCAACATTTCTTTTCACAAACCCATCATCCTAAATGTTCCTTTCTAACTTTCATCTCTTTACTCTTCCTCATCTCTAGGCACTGACTCACAGATGCTGATGGAGATGGGAGGAAATGGCAGGGAGGCTAACTTAATTAGGGCGAGCTGAGCTCCAAACAGATTCATGTGACTTGCAGCAGGTCCACTGTTAGTCCTGGTCACAAGTAGCTGATAATGTGGGCGAGGCCGTGGAAGATACACTCACCCAGATCAGATCTCTGAAGCCTTAGCTCCACATGATGGTGGAAACTTTCCTTTAAAAATCAGCTTCATGTTTGTGTCATTGCATCTCACAATATCTCATTTGTCCACAGCGCATTAACGTTCCACTTCCTGGCCACACCTTAAGCTAAGAAGGCAGATCTAGTGAGAGAGGGAGGCCACCAGACTCTGAGCCTCGTGGTCGAGAAATTAGCTTAAGATGCATTTTCTTTAATACAGTGCTGGAAGTAAGATGGGAATCTGAAGCCACTAAGTGGAGGGATGCAAAAGGGAAGGACATGGAAACCAGAACAAACTGGTACTGAGTGGTAAGAGAGGGCCAGGAAAACATTATCCTCAACACTGTCAAACTACGTCCCAATCCTACATCCAGGGTTTTAACCGGGGTGACTCAGGAGAAACCATCATTCTTTCCGGGCTTTCAGCCTCAACACATTTTCTGTTTGGGGTTTGGATGCTTATTGCTCAGTGGGCAGAATAGTCATCTTGAAGTCAGGAGGTTGTAGGTTCTGTTCTTCTCTCATATATTGATGTAGTCCTTGGTAAGACACTAAGTTTCCTACAGATCTTGTAGAAATGTGAGCACATGGGTGAATGTGGTTCTATAGTGTAAAGCTCTTTGAATGGTTGGTATGACTGGAAGGGTGTTATATAAATTCAGTCCTTTTATTCCATACATGAGCATGATGGACAGCACTAAGAGCCTTCTCCTGGCTCTGATTGGTTGTTTCTGACAGAGCAGCGTATTTGTAATATCAGTTACTTATTTTAGCAGCGCCACAGGGAGAGGCAGAGGAGCTGGATTTTTTCAATGATTATCTGGCTCTTGTTATACCGTCAGGACACAACCACAACTTTAACAAATATGTGAAGAACATATTTTTTGTAAAGGTTCACCAACTGCAGCTTTAATTCATGTAGCAAATTCTGTGGGTGCTGCCCGGGAACCTCTGAGAAGTTAGGGAAGAACCAATCCACTTTTTCACTTCCGATACCAATACTGATATCTGAGGGTTAGTATCGGTTGATACCAATCTGATACAGAAAGACAGGCAATTCAACATTTGAACTAACTTAAAATGTTTCTTTTTTTAAACACAGATATAAATGTACTGAATCACAAATTCATTTGATAACTCTGCACTAGTATGACACACTTAAATACATGTGTGACTGAAAATAAATTTAATCAAACATGTAAAAAAAAACAACTTTAAGTTTAGTCAGTGCATTAAGCAGTATTACAATCAATATAAAAATGAATAATAAAGAAACATTCAGCTGACTTGGTTAAACAACAAAAATAAAATGCAACAAACCATCTTTCAAATGGTTCAGAAAGTGCAATTAGGAATTCTAAATATAATGTAACATAAATAAAGCATGATGTCACCGAGAGCACATAACATGGAACATTTTTAGACTGAATAGATCTGCCCATATGGATCAGGCATATTGTCACCAATACCTGATCTAGAATTTTTTTTATAATATCGGGACTGATACAGATATTAATATTGTATCAGTACATCTCTAGAATAAATAAGAGGCGTGGTCTGTAAGCCACTATACTCTTCACACCCGGATTTCTGGACACTGGGACCGGTCAGTACGGTTTAATGAATCAGTCTCTGCTGTAATGCACTGAAACCTACAGCGCGGCCTGCTGTAAGGACAGGAACAGGAACAGAACAAGTCAGACATGACGATGGGATACGTACAGATGTAGAAGGAGGTGGGGGCATGGGCTCCGTCCACTTCAAGAGACATCAGGTTGCTGATCTTTTGGTCATGTCTCAACCAAAGGGCCACGCCCAGGATCACACCTCCAGCAAGCTACAACATACAACACAAACATCTTAGTAAGATTCAGTCAGGGGACTTCAGGTTAGGAACATTTCTGGACAATCTTGACATTACTGAACTGTACAGAATTTAACAAAATGAGGACAAAGATCCTGATGTTGAGTCAAAACAAAAAAGTCCAATCAGACAAAATCTAAAAACTATAAAGGTTCTTCACAGTCAATTTAGAATATTATGCCCAATGTGGCCTAATTAAAGGAAATGACAAGGAAATATGTGGTTAGTTATACATTGTATTTCACAACAAGCCTTCAAAGTGTCATGGGAATCTCCACTTTAATGTAAAGTAACAACGGCTGTGCTGACTAGGTGCATGCTAAGATTGAAATTACATTGACCCAGTGCTTCTCAATTCCAGTCCTCAGGCCCCCTGCTCTGCATGTTTTAGATGTACCTCTATTCCAGAACAGCTGATTCAAATGATTGCATGACCATCAAGTGCTGCAGAAGCCTGTTAATCAGCCACATATTCAATCCAGGTGTGTGGCAGAAGGGAAACACATAAAACATGCAGGGCAGGGGGGAATGAGGACTGGAATTGAGAAACACTGCATTAACCTAACAGCTAGGACTTGACCAAAACTGCACCAGAACTCTCAGATTTCGTCTTTTAGACAGCAACACATAAACTTTTATTTTAAAGAAAACAGCAAGAAGAAAGTTTTTAAATCCAGATGTCTGATTTTAAAAAATATTCTGCAACAAGGTAGTGGCTTCCTGTCTTTAAAATGCTGCTGGCAGACATGTTGTTCGTTTTAGCACCATGCTGTCAGTGGGGGAACATATGTGTAGAGGAAGACGCAAGTTCAATGTAACGTAACACGTCTCCTTGCTCAGGAGGAAGATGAAGATGGCTCTCAGTGACTTTTACCGGTATGTTTTTTTAACCAGCCCTGTTAATGCTGTGCAAGCGTATTGCTGCTGTGCTACTGCCACGTCTCATTTATCGGTATGTTTTTTTTAACCTGCCCTGTTAGTGCTGTGCTACCGTATTGCTGCCGCGTCACAGGCACTGTTTGGAAAAAAAGCTAAGGTATATTACTAAAACTTTGAAAACTCTTTCTGTGTACCGTCTGTATGTAGGCACATGCGGCTTATAGACAGGTGCGGCTTATGTATGTACAAATGGTTTTTCCTTTAAGAATATGCTGTGTGCGGCTTATAATCAGGTGCGCTCTATAGTCCGGAAAATACGGTAATTGTTCTGAAGGCTCTCTGCCCACACTAGACAGGTGTCCCCCACTCACTGTTTAGAGCTCATTCCATTAATAAGATAAGTGACTGATATTAAATCAAAAACAAATTATCTTTTCAGATAAAGAATTAATCACGTCAAACATTAGCACCATTTGGCCAACAGCTGCCACCCTGGCTTCCACATTGAAGCACAACGCATTAGATGCATTGCTCTCTGTTTAGCTGTACGGCTCTTCAGCTCTTGGCCATACGACACCACCTACATAACAAGATGGCTGTCATTTTTGCCATAAACCACTGAGGCTAACTCAGTGGTTTATGGCTGAGTTAGTATCCAATGCAAACCAGGACTGAGATGATTGAAATAACTGTTCACTGATTCAATAATCAATTAATTGTTACCTGGAGTAAACAGACTCAGTGAAAGGCCTGTTAATCTGTTCTACTCAGATCTCCCCAAGTTTCACCTGGTTCACATTCTGAAAATAACTACGGTAAATCTCATACTGAGCACCTTTTTCTATCCTATTATTGTTTGGTTATTATTTTAGCGTTGCATTGTTTTAGGCAATACAATGTTTAAAATCCCCAGAACCAGAACCAAACATGGAGAAGCAGCATTCAGCTTCTATATAGCACTAATCTGGAACAAACTTCCAGAAAATTGTAAAATAGTCAAAACACAGACTTTTTAAATCAATAATAAAACCCCAGCTGGTTAGAGCTGCTTTTGAAGCATAAATAAAAAGTTAATCATTTTGATGTGTAACGATGGCCCCTGACAATTGACTGTGTTCTACAACTTTGTATTTTTTTTAATGTTTTTATGACGTAAAGCACTCTGAACTTCCTTGCTGCTGAAATTTGCTATACAAATAAACTTTGATTATTTAAAAAGGAATTGAATATTTGTTTATTTGCATCTTTTAATATAGTGCTAATATTCTTGTGGTTAAATGAAAAAAATTACAGAATTTGTCAGTTTCTTTATCCTGAATTGTTCAAATAATTGATAGAATAATTGCTTACTAATATAGGTGTTAGCTGCACAACCTGCTGTGATGCAGGGTGTGCATCACAGCAGGGAAGAAATGCAACAATTTCTGCAGTAATTTTTCCAAATTATTGCAGAAATTACTATTACAAAGAATACTTGAGCTTGGGATGTATTTATCAGGGAATATGTAGGACTACATTATTTATGTCTTTCTGCTTCATATAATGTATGTAATGAAATTATGAATTAATTCCAATTTAACAACACAGTTTTACAGGAAACAAACTCCCTCTGTACAGCAATAAATAACTTTTTTATATAAACACAACTAATTGCTTTTATGTATGGTTTGTAATTGCTTACTAAAATAAGCGTTAGCTGCAAACCCTATTGCACCTGATTTGTAAATGACATCACCAGAACTTCTTCAAAACAATCACCAGATATAAAGCATGAGTTTATTTATATAATTACCCAATAATTATTGCTGTACAAGTAGGACTTTGCTAAGTTAATACTGCTATGACAATAGTGATGTCTTGCAGCTTTGATTTCAATTATTTATGTTTATAAAAAAAAGGGAACAAGAAACTGAACTGATGAAAATGTATGTAGAGAAATTTTCTGTAAATATTTTTTGATGTCTTGATTTTCACAGACTCATTTATATATATATATATATATATATATATATAAAAATCTAAATGTATAAAATGTATCCTTTTCTTTTTCAGGAAAACAACTAAAGAAACCTTTAGAACAGACATTATTACACACCAGAGGGTTACTGAGATTGAGACAGACATGAAAGTTATCAATAATGCTTTTACTGTTAACACTTTCTAACTGCATGCTGGAGGAAAGTAGAAGCTTTGGACTCAGTCTTTTTAGGCTAAAGGGTTTCTTCTGAGGCAGCATCAAAAATTGTGGATACCTTGTGATCTGTGAAACAAATAAAAGCTGTGGAACCTCTCTCATCTGTCCCTTTCCAGTGAAGTGAAGAAAGATGCAGACAAGAATGAGTTTAGTCTGTTTGGAAGGATGAGAAAAGCGTAGAGCAGAATTGCTCCTTTTTTTAGGTGAGCCAACTGCTGCTTCTGAGAATAGAGTTCAACCAAAACAGAAATCCCCTCCCTGTCCTCCATCTCTGTTAGTCAGGTCCATTCCAGGGCTCCTGCAAGTTACTGCCTAGCAACCAAATAAACAGCGTTACTGCGAAAGTTCAACACACACACGCACGCACACACACACCACTCAGAGAAACAGCTACCACAGTTCGACTCAGGGCTGGGCCATGATCTTTTAATGGTGTGTTTGAGCGACCGATTTGGAAGTTGAGGCATTTGCTTTCATTCCTCCAGTCTTCCTAGACGACTTTCAACACAAGAAAGCAGCACAATATCTTACTGCTGTTGTAGATGATTGCTAAAATCACTCTGTTCAAAGATAAAAGGGGATTTCACCACAGCTTATATATTCTCAGAAGGCCAGCTGCAGCGCAGTGAGTCTCTCTACTTTGCTGTAATGTGCTGTAGCATACGTATAGAAGGAAAATGCTGGAGAGGCCGCTGCTCTTCAGCTGAGGCCTAGCATTTACAGGATTACTGTCTTTGTTCCCAACTAACTGTAAATTGTTGCTAGACTCTCCTTTGGTGGACATTTTTGCAGGGTGTGAAAATTTTTTTCTTTTGGTGGTTACGTACAATTTGTTTTATTTATTTACATTTATTTTAAAATCTATAAACCATAAAATAAAATTTTAAAACACAGTCCATTTCATCAAAGCTGAAGCAGAGCTCTTAACACTCAGAAGTCCTCCTGCCTCTTGCACTACACTAGCCTAGACTATCAGGTGGGAAAACATCTGCTGCCATGCTAGCATTAACCAGAAGCAACATTTCTGAACCATCCGAACCTAACCAGATCACGTCCAAACTCTAACCATTATGCTGGCTCCCAGTTGAACATTTGAAAGAGCAGGGATCACATCAAGGTCATTCTCATTTGAGGTTACAATGACCATACCTGCTGTTTAAGACATCTCAGAGAAAACGCTTTCTTGTCCTGCACATAAGAAGTGGGCAGCCTGAAATAAAGCTTTAGTGGATTTATGTGAACTTTTAGTGTGGATTTGAGATTGAAGCTAGAGTAATATGTAGTTAATTGTCTCTGACAATAAAAGAAGTGTTGGCAGTGATATGGAAACCCAATATGCACACAGAAGAACCTCTTGTGACAAGACTATATTTTATGTCACTTTTTGAACATTTTGCTTCCCAAGTTGCAAAATGCAACTTAGGAGCTTGTAGCTCCACATTCTTTTTATTTTTCAGTAAACTGGAGAGAAATGAATAAATAACTTTGAACCAGGAAAAGTAAGGTGTGTTTGGATAACATGGCGAACTAAAGCTAGGATGTGCCAGATCAAAATAAATGGAACACATGCTTTGGTAGAAGTAGGAAAACATTATAAAATATCTAAAAAGAAGAGTTTTCAACATAAATGTGCTTCCTGGTCATGGATTCCTTTTCATATGCCACTTTATGACTCAAATATTTGGGACAGAAGGAACTTCTTCCTGATATATTTTCCAAACACATCAAACTTATTCAGCCTTCATAATTCAGCACTTTTGACACCAGCAGGTGCAAGGGCCCCTAGAAGATCCTGGGACAAGATTTATGTGATCCTGAAGAGTCGCCTGAGTCCACTGAACCAACGGCCATTTGGTTTCTGAACTTACACTGAGCTGAACAGATGACAGTGCTGTAATTAGATCTGACTGGAGAATACATTTGCAGTTATTGGCACAGTTAACACTAAGGCCATTCTACCAGTTCAATTTGATTGCACCTAAAAAGGAAGATGTGAATATACGTTTAATGATCTAAGCACATGAAAAATGTTTTTTTTTCTTTGCTATTCCCCTGCAGTTGTATTTTTAAATATAAGAGGAAAAGTATTGTTTTTATGCAATGTATAGCTCCAAATGTGTGGAAAAAAAATCTTTCCTACTTTTCATCTACAGAGTTCCAATAAAGGTATTTTCCCACTAAATAATCACTTAATACTCAGGGATACCAGATCCCACCTGATGAAGCGTTTAGGTTTCCTTTTGTCTGAGTCTGTTTGTGATTTCAAACATTCTCCTCACATTCCCCAGAGGAGACACAACTCAACTGCAGGCGGGCCAGTCCACTACCCAGAGCCTCTTCTTCCTCAGCCACGCCTTTTATGCTGCAGGGAATTGTTGTTTAACACTGAAAAGACCACAGGACAGATGTGGTCTAGATATGGCGGCGTGTGTTTCCATAGAATCCATGAATACTAAGACTGCGTTCGAATACATTGTAGCAGAAAAAAGAGAAATACTTTTTAGTGTTCTCACATATGAGAATTCAAGAAAGAAAACTTTGTTCAATGAGGAACAGTGAAAACGGAAAGAAAAAGGTCATTTCTTTACATTTCTATAATTGTCAGAAAGCAGAGCCTATGTTTCCCCACCGACTCCCCCACCACGGTCTATTTCTACCAGCTGCAGAAGTGGGTTCTAGAATGTTGAGCATGCTGGGGGTTGGGGTCCTGTTTGCTGTTCCCGTAAGTCTCCTACAAGACCACACAAACCCTCAGTCCAACTAAGCACCACCACCCCCTATAAAATCACTTTACTTACACTCTTATCAATTAAGTTTTTGTAAAGAATGATAACATATGCATATTAAGTTCCGTCTAAGCATAAAATGATTCTTTTTTTACATATTACTTTAGAAGAATTTCAAAGAAAAAGACTTTCCAATGACGTAGGAAAGTCTAACAAGCATAATGTGAAGAAAGATAACCTGATAAATTATACCAATGTCTTTCCTTCAAGTTAAACTCAATAAGGCAGACGGAACCCTGACTTCATGTAGTTGAGCTCCCGGCGCTGTGGGGGCCCGACCGTTTACTGTCAGCCTCATACTTCTTCCTGTAGCTTTTCAGAGTTCTTTGTTACTTGGTTGTATGTCAGGTGTTGCTGTCGCACTGCCGCGCTGTACTGGAGGGTTGCATGTGATTCCTATTCTAAATATGTAGTCGAAGGTGTGAGGCATCATTTGGCTATGGAAATCTCGACAAAAGCCAGTTTTCATATTAAGCATTAATATTTCTGTGTTGAGCAATGTGCTAAGTGTTTGAACTTCAGATAACGAGCTCTCTTTAGCAACTTGGCTTTTGGAAATATTTCCAGTTGCTAACAAAACTGATAGGTGGAAACCTATCAGTCTCAAGTAGATAATTCTATTTAAAAATTACAGTTACAGTATTAACTATTGCTGGCTTTCAAAACCAATTAGATAAAATTAGATGTCTCCTTTTAAGAGCTGTGTTAATGTTATGATAGGTGGAAACAGTTTGTTTTTTTCAGTCTAGGTAAAGGTGACGATCTCATGTTAGTCCATAGCTAGAATTCACAAGACACTTTCACACACATTAATTAGCTCCTTGTGCATTGTAGAAAGTATTTACTGTAAAGCAATAGCCCGATTTGGATATAATTTATTTCATATGTACATAAGTTCCGCTTTGTTCACAGAGCAGGTGGTGACGCTCAATTCCAATCTTTTGCTAAATTTCAGGGGCTTTTTCGTGATCTAATAATTAAATGCGACTGCTATCAGATTTCTGTGTGAATGATTTACAACACTAAAGCAACCCGCATGCACAGAAAAACAACGTTGATGTCACACAACAACGCACTTCTTACAGAAGTAATAGTGTATAGAGTTGTTGATGGATCAATTTTAAAGTTTATTCAGCGATGGAAGTCGGCAGTATTGTCACATAACTCAAAGGAAGCTAATAAAAAGAAAGAACAAGAACTGGTGCAAAATTATGACACATGCATCATAACAATGACGTAAGAGTCGGATAAAACGACAGTACAGACTGCAGACGCTTTAAGAACTATCGGATTCATATAGAAGAGGGACCGATCGGATTTTTTTTTTTTGAGAGGTTAAAAGATCGGAATTGGGCCTTTCAGACTGCCGTAAAAAAAATTGGATATGAATGATATGGATGAGAAAAATCTGATTTGGGTTTCATTTACCTGCTGTGTGAACATAGTGTACTGGTACGTAAATATTCGATGTGGACAGAACTGGCACTTCAAGATTTAGTATGAGAAAGCAACGTTGTGGGGTGTGTTACAAGCAGTTCCAGGAGCTAACTGCTGTTTGAAGTAATGAACAATGTTCACAAAACACAGATGATGTTCTGTAGACACCTCAGGAGCTCTCTATGTTGTTTGATCCAAGTTGCCAAGCTCCATAAAGTGATGGTAATGCTCCCGATTCTGGATGTCAGGTGAAAAATGGCAAACCCTTCATCCGCCTGTCATATCTGTTTGATGTGTTTACCATTTACCTGGACTATAGCACCTAAAATATGTAATAGGTTGGTAATGTAAAAATAATTCATAAAAAATAAACCTCATCCTATTATTTGTGTTTACTGTAAACTGAGTTGCCTTCTATATCAAGACTTTGTCCTGGTTAAATATGAATGCAGTAATTCTTCCGCACCACTATCTGCACTGTTAACAGAGAGAAGCTTGACTGAACTGAAAAACTAATAAGTCTAAACTGCTTGTACTTTTTGTGTGTTCTTAAAAAGTGTCTTGACCTAATGCCAGAATCTGACTTCATTTGCAATAGGTTATTGTCTTAACAATAGCTATTTCACAATCAGGTGTCCAAATTTTAGGCTGATAATGGCAATGTCCCAATCATACAGAATTGGGAGCATTTGCATTCCCTTTTATTCCAATTAAGAGAATAAAAGGGAAACCAAAGTACCAAACTAAGCTAAAAATGGCGATGTTAAAGTACAAACTCACAGGGAGTTAGGAGGGTAAAAAACGAACTACCCTCAGATGTTTCCATGATTCATTTACCCAGCACAGGGCTTTGACTCACCAAATGGAAACCACCATGTCATCCCCCTCCGCGCACACGCTTATACACACCCACACACACACACACACCCCAGTTGGGTGGAGGATGGAATCCAAACAAAGCTTTTCTCCAGAACCAACAGGACCTAAACCCCAGAAAACCTGCAAGTCTTACATACTGGGCTGGAAAAGGTTTTAAACTTTCACAAAGGAGCAAATGAAACAAAATATGGGGGCTTGAGCTCGTACTGCGGATCTACAGACGATATTTACTGGAGACTATTTAGAACTGATAGAAAATCAGGGGTGAAGCCCCCCACGCCCCTCATCCTCCCCCTTCCCAGTCCTGCCTGATAAACGGAGAAGCTGTCCCGCAGTAGGTTCACCAAACAACCAATGGAATGCGCTTAGTCTAAATAAACAACGCTGGCCTACAATTGAAACAGATAAATCAATAAACGTGCAAAATAAGAACGCGCAGCTTAGAATGAAAAAAAAAATGGCGAGCCGTAGAGTCACATTGAAATCTGGACCAGCGTCGATTTTTATCTCTAACGGACTCGCAGCCTAAACAAACCTGGCAACGCAGACGCGACGGCCCTGCGCAACAACGTGTCTCTTAAGCAGGTTTACCTACCCAGAAGATGAAATTTAAGAAAAACAGCAGGTATTTCATGAATTTGGTGCAGCCTTCGACTCCCATGGCGGTCCGATAATGCAGGTAACTGGCAGTGGAGTTGCAGAAACGTGGAAGTGCGGGCGAATAACGGGCTCGAGCTCAACTGGGAACCCCAGACTGGACTTCCAGTGCTTGTGAAAGGAGGAGGAGGAGGCAACACCCAGCTCCTCCTCCCTCCTTCACAGGCTCGGCCTCGCCTCACTGTAATCCGTTTACGGAAAAGTCCCCAATCATAGCAAAGGACGCAGAGACGCTGCGAAGAGAAGTCCATTTAAAGAGAGAAATATTTGTTTTGTATCAATCCTAATCTATTTGATTACATTATCTATGGCGTTCCAAAGGTGCCTAAAGTGTTTGCACATGGCTAGATGTGTACTGCACTTAGGTTGCCGATATCTACTAAACATGTGAGAGATAGTACTACCTGAGTCTGCTGTTAAGAAAAAGAGTTTTTAAAATAAGTTAACTTTGGAAAAAGTTTGGCTCTCTCTCGCCCTTAAATCCAGGTCCTCTCGGCGAGCGACGTGCTGGCCACAATGAAATACCACAATGCGCGATGACTTCACAGAATTACAGAATTTAATATAATAAGAAAAACAGCATGTGAATTAACAACAAAACTGTAGAAGAACCGAGACATACATTCATTACCTGAGACACAACAGATAGAAAAGACAAAGACAAAGAAAAATACAAAGACAAAACAAGACAAAGACGCGTCTTTGGAGAGAGCTGGTGCCAAAAGGCAAAAATATGTCAGATCTCTGAATTGTTACTACTGTGCACGAACTTTTATAATGTAGGCGTATTTTCCCTCTTTAATATATTCAAATAAGGCGTATCTCTACTTAACCAACCAGAAGGTATCTTGGACACCTAGATAAACTTAGAACGTCCCCTGATTTTACAGCAAAGATCAAAGGCCAGAGCTTGTC
>CAEFZY010058394.1:0-183271 GCA_903066815.1 Brachyrhaphis roseni
CATGTGGAAATATGTACTAAACAAAAAAGTGTAAAACAACTGAAAATATGCCTTATATTCTAGTTTCTTCAAAGTAGAAACCTTTAGCTGTGATTACTACTTTGCACACACTCTGCATTCTCTTGATGAGCTTCAAGAGGTCGTCACCTGAAATGGTTTTCACTTCACAGGTGTGCCCTGTCAGGTTTTTCTACAATCTAATCTACAATTTTCATAGTCATGAAAATAAAGAAAACCCTTTGAATGACAAGGGTGTGTCCAAACTTTTGGTCTGTACTGTATGTCTCAGACAGTTCTGTTTTTGACCTCTAGACCAGTGTTTTCAGCCTAAGAAGACCATCGAAACTAGTAATAGCAAGGTGTGCCTAATAAAGTGACCAGTGAGTGTGAGTAGGTGGTTTCCATGTTGTCGATGTACCATGACAAAAACTTTAGTGAATGTATTGTAGGAAAGGCATAAAAACTGAAGGTTTCCTGAAGCCAAAACATTGGAGTTTTTCAGATTTGGTTACTTCCAATGCAGCGGGTCTGTCCCAGTAATCCCGTTTAGGAGAACATCTCCACGTTTTCAGCATAGTTAATGTCTCCCCAGCCCAGAAGTTGTTGCTGAATTCTGGATATGTGGTCCGACCCTGTCAGCTTTCTTCCATCTGAGCCGAGTGGTGGGGAAAAATACAACTTTAACACCGCTTTCTACGCTCAGAGTGCTTTGGGTGTAGAAAAGCAAAGAGAGTAATATGGTTTATAATTGATTAACCGTCATTAAACATCACAAAGAAAAATACAAGCTTCAGCAAACGCGCGGCTCAAGCTAAACCGCCTCGGGCTGACGCGCCAGCTTCTGCACATCCACATGCAGCGGTAATTGGAGGGGATGAGTGACCCCACCGAGGTTAACAGGTTTATGCTCGGGCTAGAAAAATTTGAGTTTTGTAAAAGGTTGAAGGAGTCTTTAGAGAGAATAAGTCAGCATTTGTTGGAGGCAGAAAATCCTAAAAAAAGGATAAAACATATAAATCAGGGTCGGCCTTTCTGTTGTTCCAAGCCAATAAGAAGTTATTGAAATGCACCTATCTGAAATAAAAAAAGGTTTTTGGGACAAACAATAAAAGAGGACTACATATGCATAATGACCTCTTACATCTAGAAATTTAACAATAGTAATCATCAAATAGATTCTTTGTGGGGTGGATCAAAATATGTGGATTGGATGTGTAGCTGCTTATTGGAAACACAGATAAAGTTGTTTTGTGCGCTTTTGCTCTGTTGATGGTTCAGGAAGCATGAAGATGAACAAAAGTGGGAGACAAATGTCTGCTCAACAATTGAAAACAGTTTTGACTGATAGGAAGGAACAGCCTAAACAGGCTAACAGATAGCTTGAGCAGGGAGTCAACAGCCAGACCAGCAGAAGAACTGCTGCCGTTGTCTGAAACCATAAAGTTTAACAGACAACAAAATACTTTCTTTTACAGATAATTAGTTTTTGTAGCATACTATTTGTCTGTGTGTCTGAGCCAAATAAAGAAAGAGAGCTGGAGGTGCTCCACCACATGTAGCGTTAGCTTGGAGTGACTTTTTACAGCCAAAAGACATGCTGTGCTAAAGCTAAATGCTTTTGGAAACCTGCTTGACAGCTACGTTATTTCAGTGCTGCTAAACCTACATGAGTGTAACTGACTAGCAAGAGCAAGTCAGTTACACTGACTTGCTCTTGATTATTTTTCCAAGACTGGAAAAATAATCAGTCTTGTTCTGCTCTGGCTCCCTCTGGCTTTTTGTAAGAAAATTGCTTAGGGATGGAAGTAGGAATGCTGGTCAGACCTATAGAAATGAATGATACTGTTTATTTGAACGCTTAACCATGTAGTATTTCAAATTACTGTAGTTTTTGCTACATATGTTCCTTTGCTACTGGCAGATCTGGCTCATTACTGGAATCTTTTAAATCCTTCTACAAAGTACCGGTTTGTTAAGTATCCAAGCTGCTGTTTCTTCATTCTGTAATGACTGTAAGCATTGTGCCATCACTTTTCTGTCACTTTTGGATGCCTTGCCTTCAGTTTCTTTTATTTATTGATTTTACTGTTTTTAGTGATGTCTCAATGTCAGACCAAAAAGTTCATATTGCCAACATGAACTCCTTAAATTAGTACAAAAGAAAAAAGATGTTACGTTTTAAGTATTTGGCCTTTAAGTATTTGATCAAAGATCTTTTGTTGGCCAAACTCTTGCACATGCAGCTCATGCATGGAAAGTTGCAGACTCTACATCAGGAGCTCAGACAGTGAGGAAAGCAGAGCTCTGATAAAACAGAACAAAGAACGGAGACGGATGCTGCTGGGAGCTCTCACTTTTGTTCAATAATGAAACCTCATTACCAAAGTGAAAGTTGTCCAGGCAGACCCTAATGAAGCCCCACACAGCTGAAGCTGACCCCCTAACGCCGAGCCGAGGGAGGAGGAAGTAACGGAGGCATCGAGGGCTGAAAAAGAGCGAGTACAGGAGAGACACTAAATCTATAAGTAGGAGGAGAAGTGTCAGAGTTAGACAAATACAGGAAAATGAAGGCAACAGATGAAAGGGCAAAGTGGCAACAAAAGGCAAAGAAAAAGGGGTGAAAAGGAAGTATGAGAATCAATTCCAGGATAAATGAGGCAGGAACTCCCAGAGAGGAACTGTGCCCCAGAAAACAAAAGACAGAACCCACACAGACAGACACACAGACTCTCGTGCTAAATGACAAACAGCTACTGAAGGTTACCGCCTGTCCTCCATGGACAACTCCAGCTTTTTTTTCGGACTCTTCCAAGCACGTTTCATAGGTCAATCACTCGGTGCTAATTGGCTAGCAGAGGCACTGGGCCACATGGTCCCACTGTCCATCCCAGAGCGCTGTCATCCTGCTGCTGCCTACGCACAGCTAGCTTCTTCCGTGGTGTGGGCAGGGGGAGGAGGTGTGTGGCAGCTGCCGGAGGAAACGGGAGCCGCCTCCTCCCTGGGGACACGTCAGGAGATGGAGCGCAACCGCGCTTCAGTCAAGGCCGCCAAAAATACCCGGCACTGTCACTTTAAGCAGCGCGAGGAGGTCGCTGCCGATGGCACGGAAGACAGGGTCAGGGAAATGATGAGGATTTCAGGAATACAGGGGGAATCCCTGGGGTTTCAGTTCTGCTGGTAAAAATGAATACATCTGAAAATGTGTGGCGCCGTCTCATCAGCTGGTTTCAAACAGATTTTAAACATTTCACCTTCTAGAAAGCACAAAACGCTACAATAATTTTGATACTGTAAAATAATTTGGTTTCGCAGTAAAGTTTTTATTTTGTGTGGAGTCAACATTTTGGCAAAAAAATTTGTTATTTTCCTTTTCAAAAATTGCATCGAATGCATTTCAGATGTTGCCCATCTACAGGTACTCAAACATTTTCAAATTAAGTCTTTATATTGAAACTGAAATTATCTTGGCAGTGTTCTACGTAGAACCAAAGAGGAATGTACCTGTCCCATAAAAAAGGCTGAAATTGTCTATCGCAGGTAAGACATAAATAAACAGCATTATGTTCCTGAAATTAGAAAAAGTGAAATTCCAGTAGATTCTTAAAATTAAAAAATACAATAATTTTTTTTGGTAGAAGAGAAGGAAACATTTTACTCTTTGGGATGTCATCTGTGGTTCCGTACAATAGAACAAAACATAAGTGATTTTAGTGTCATTGTTGTGGAAATTTGACCCATTTATTCCACAAAAACCTGACAAACAGATAAAACCTGCATTTTCATTATATCTGTATTTAAAAAAACTGTTTGTTCTTTATTATTTTAGCCACAGTTACTAAAAGTGTGTGCAGAACAACCAAGATCCACAAGATGCAGATGCAGACGACTAACAGTTACTCTATAAATCCCCCAAAAATCTAAAAGTTACACAACTTGGAACTGGTCTGTTTGTAGTACATCAGAAGTGAAACTGATGAACCATTGGACTGTTTTTAATATCTTTCATGTTGAAAATTTATGTTTTTGTAACAATAAAACTCTGATGACGTGTCCCCATACGCGCTGCTGTCCGCTGGACCAGTCTGAGGTCCAGACCATCGACCGTCAGGGTCAGTGAGCTGAAGCTCTGACGCCCCGGACGACTGAAATATGTCAAAGTGAAACGAGTAAGAGTCGATAGTCATGTTTCAAAAAAAAGCAAATGTCACAAAACGCCATGAAAACTGGGCCAGTTGTTTTGTCTAATCCTCAATGAGAAAAGCTCTTCAGCTCAAAGCTCCTTCTGCCTCCATTATCAATTTATAGAGCTGCCTTTTCCTAAAATAGCCGCCAAAGCAAAACTTCACTCCTGCAGGGAGAACCGAGGAGCTCGACAGAGATGATTCGCTCATTTTAAGAGAAATTAAAGGTCTCTAATGTGTGTTTCAGTTTCATTTTAATACAGAGAGAGAGAAAAAACCCTAAATTTAAAAGCTCATTCATGAATCTTGGAGTGACAGATCAACAGGTGAAATCAGAGCAGACAAACAGCAGCTAGCATGTTTAACAAAAACTCGCCAAATGTGACTGGATTCACCAGATCACCCACAGCCTTATTTAAAGCTCCTACTAGAGACCCTTTGGCTCAGATCCCACTTAACGTGATAGCTTGAGAGTTTGAGGATGCGCACCCAGGATGCCTCGGGGCTGACGCCGCGGCAGCTAGCCGGTCCAGCGGCTCTTTGTTTTCAGCCAAAAGAGTCCTATGCTAATAATCCACAAGCAGAGAAAAACAACTTCGGTCATCTGCCATTTCCTTGATGAATTTTGAGACCGTGCCACCATTAAATTTGATAAAATGCTACATTAACTCAGGACCACATCTGTGCTTTAATCAGACTGTGAAGATGGATGAGGCCTTGTCGGCACGGCGGCGGCCGCGGCCCACATAGCTGCAGAGGCGCGGCCGCTTTTACCTGCAGTCAGCACTCCTCCAGGGCCTGATTGCTCAGGAATAATGGCCACTTTGGCAACTGTCAATTTTCCTCTAAGGGGAAATTGTTGATGCTGCGTGATTGGCTGAAGCTGTCATTTCCTGGCCACCTATTTCAATCAGCGCCACCTTGTTTACTTCATTACAAAGATGGGCCGACAGCTCGATGCTGCTCTAACTCAATAAGCCAAAGTTTTACTTGGGAATCCTGATTTCTGCTCTACGCACTGCGAGAACTCAGACGGGTTGACGTTCGCTCACGCGCTCCATCTTCATTAGGAGAGGAGTGATGATGATCTCACTTTATATTAGATGGTATTTAAAAGATGAGCCTCGCAGTGCGAACTTTGATCTTTCATAAGATCAGCCTCTGAAAATAAAGTCTGGAGTTATTTGAGGGGGGGAATAAACTTTTCATGAGCCCAGCGGCTAAATACGTGTGCATGAAAGCAAAAGGTCAGAGCTAATGTTAACATTTGGGTGCTGAAGGATGTCGGGCATTATGAGATTAGCTACTTCACTCTCCACGTCCCATCAGAGACATTTTCAGACCGCGTGCCAAAAATTAACAGCAAGAGCAGAAAGAGAAAGGAGTCTGGAGGTCACAAACATTTCAGCTTCTCTTTACAGTCGGAGCTTCTGCTCCCTCATTTAGACGACTGTAGGTCTCTACAAGTAGCAACATTAGACAAAAGTATATATTATGCATAAAGTTGGTCAGCAGGAACTTCTTCAGAGATGCAAATATTGAATATCCTCAGTTTTACTTGAGGGGGGGAAATTAAATTAATGCAGAAAACAGATGCAGGATTAAGAAGCTTGACACAAACAGAAAGGCTACAGTAGAAAATGTTTAATCAGGAGGAACGCTTTAGTCATGCTAATAAAAGCCACATCTGTTCCCAGTCATCCCGTTTATTCAGTCCGCCTCATTGTAGTTAATGGTGGAAACCCAAGGTCAAGATATGAAGAAAAGCATTCGGTAGCACCAAACATTTAGCTCCAAGTTGATGCTTCTACATACTGAGGTATTAGCTGAGGTGGCGCTGCCTGCGTATAACGGAGGTTTCATGGCCAAAACCACCAGTTTCAGCCTTACTGCGCAGGAGGAGACTCCACTGGTTCAGTTTATCAGCAGCAGGACAGACTGCAGTGAGGTCCTATGCTGTACAGCAACCTGCATAAGGATTTAAATCCGCCGCAGCTTTTGGGCACAGATCTTAGCAGGTGCTGTCACACACACAGTTTTTCCTCCTCATCATCTCTTGGCAGTAGAAGCTGAAGCCTGGAAAACTTTCAACTTCCTCAACCCTGTTGTTGTTGGGTCACAGCAGCAGGGCAAATGTAAAATATGCCAAAGGAAATCCAGGTTGGGAAGTTAGGTTGCATAGACACAATGATAGTTTTACTCTAAGGCTACAGCTGCACCATAATGTTTGATTAATAAATCTGTTGTAATAAAAGGCTTCGAAAAAGAAAAAAATAAATAAATCAGATGTCTGACATCTTTCAGACGAGGATTTCTTTGGTAGAAATAGAGACTGAATGCAAGTGAAAAGTGTAACCTGAGACTGTCAGGTTCTACAGAGACATGCAGAAAAGAATCCAGGAGATTCTTTTCTGGAGACCCATCAAGAGGAGAAGTGAGGAGTTTGAGTGAGCTATATGAAATATCAATATCAGTTTTCTCAAAAAAAAAAAAAAAAAGATAAAACAGACTGCCTTTTATTCTGGCTGGGACTCTGACTTTCTTCCTCTTTTGGTTTTCTTGTAAACATATTTTCAGCCGTTGCCATTCGTATGCTGCAACTTTCTCCAAACCTCCAGATTAGACAAACTGTTTCTCCTGGACTGAGGTCAGCGCTGAGATCAGGGGGACTGCAGACGGGATAATCTGATAATCAGCTATGCCACGGTAACCCTTTTCATAAATAAAGATGAGTAAACAAGCACATATGCTAACACATACGCTAACTAAGAGGAGCAATCACTAATTTCCCCCGTCAGCTTGTTTGCTTCACTGGACTGTCAGTTTGCAGCTGGAAATCTGAACTCAAGGCCAGAGCCTTCAGTTCGCATTAACAGCTGCAGATAAAAAGATACAAGCAACAAGACAATATTAGAATACATTAAAACCGCGTCCTCAAGTCTGAGCAGTGGCGATGCAGAGGGATTTAGTTTGCATAATTCAATACGGAGCACAGAGCTGTGAAGAAGTATTTCCTCCATCCGTCAGATTCAGTCAAAAAGGAGGATTTCATTTAGTCAGGGATCAACAGTCGACTGGTCATGAGTCTTTACCATGAAGGACAGGGACCCACTCCGCTTTGCAGAACTGTTTTATTTGAGACAATGCTAAAGGTTTCATCAGCTTTAAAAGCCTCCTTAGGATCTTGGCCTACTTCGTGTTGTCAGATGAGTTCAGTAACCAGGTCTGACCCCAGGATCAATTTATTTCCCTTTAATGAAATCATTATCTGAAAACTGCAGATTCATAGTAACTCTTTAGAGGTTTGTTTACATCTGCAGCATGTCCAGGTCCCACAAACATTCAAACAAATTGTATCTATTCTGTCATAAGCGGTGAGGGTGTGAGGCGTTTCGTTCTGGAGGAAACAAACAGAACTATTGGCTCTGAAAGGTGCGGCTGCAATCGGACGCTACCGCTAAAGATCATCAAGAAATGAATTTGTTTAAAACGACTGATATGCAATCATGTGATGTCATCAGGATGAACTTCCAGTGGAAGCTGCCAGGAGTTTCTTCCAAGGTTTGAACTCTTCATTCAATAAGCAGTCGATAGAAACTAAATGCTCTTTTTGAATCTTTAACAGGACAACAAGTTGAGAACACGTGGAGCTGACAGGAGGAGCCAGCAGAGTTGGTTTCTCCTTCCTGCTCCTCTGTTCACTGCTGTTTTTTTTCACTGAGACTCTGAAACCGCGCAACTTGTTTAGTGATCCAACATGTGTGTAGATGTCGTTGCAGTTTGCCTTGCTGCGCTCTTCCTTTAAAATGCGGCGGCGGCCTGCCAGCAGTCAAACAGCATCCTCATCCTTTCACTGGCGCATCTGCTGGGGAAGTGCGTTCAGCGGCGCCGTCCTCTCTTTGTTTTTGTTTTCCTTTGCGACTGAATGCACAAGATAACTGATATTAAAGGCAGGAGAAAACGGTTTCATCTGGAGCAAAGATAAGACCGTTGGTGCACAACAGAGTGAGACGATAACAGACTGCTCAAACGTAAAGTTTCATTTTTAGATTAGAGACCAGCTGTGCAAAGGCCTCCATAACAAAGCTGCTTCTCCAGATGCCTTTCCCCCCGTGCAAATCCTTGATTTGATTAGCTTTTTAAAGGCTTTTTAAAACGGCGGCGCAGCACACAACACAATGAGGTTGAAAGCGATCGCCTTTATGGCTTCATATCTGCAGGCTTATTGTCTACTTTGGGCTATTATTGTGGGAAAATATCACTGTCGTTAAATTATAAATAGAGATCATAAGTGGAAGTGGAAGGTGGTTCAGAGTGAAGCTGAAATCAGGTGAGAGAAACTGAAGATGAGGAGCTGCTTCATCAGAAACCCAACGAGAACAGGTGAGTCTCACTGAGTTGTTCGGGCCTAGTTCAAACATCAAATATTCTTTAATATACGTTAATACACACAGTGGAAACCATCTTGGAGCTAACACAGAAGCTAATATCTCCACTCTCTCATCTACACTTTTTTGGGTCAGAGAATCAAAAAATGCCACTCCTGGAGCTGTTAGCATGTCAACTAGCATAGCTAGCATCGCGCCAAGGGATTTCAGCTTCACAAGCTGCATTTTCTTTCACATATTTTAGATATGCTCTATGAAACAAAATGAGCCAAGAAGCAGCTTTGTCGTCCATCGTTGCTGTTAGCAGATGTTGCTAGTGCGCAACATTTACAGGTGTACAAGAAACGTGCGGGGAATGTAAAACAAATCCAAATTAACACGGGATAAAAACAGAACTTTAAACACCATGGGGGCTGTGAACCAACTCCACTTCTATATGTAAAACACAGTTCTCTCATTTGATATTTGACTAACCTCACACTGTTAAACCTGACACACGCCATCTTTGTTCTCTAAGTATCTCTGGAATTCTCTGAAGAAACACGAACAGCAGCCACTGATGTGACCAGCAGAACTTGGTGGTTTGAATAGACCCGGTTCTTCTACCTTCCGTCTCTTTGTCTGTAAATAAAAGCGGCTTCTGTCACCTGAAAACAGGTGATTCATTTCCTCTGCTGACTCGTACAGCGGCAGCCAGAGAAGCGTCGTCTTATGGAAGCCGTATCATCTGTTTACCTGCAGTCTGAAACTGAAATCCTGCCGGTTTTTTTCCTCCGCGCCGGCGCTCCCTCTCTGGCCAGCAGAGACAGCCTGAAATATTTCTCGCTGTAGATAACAAAGTTAGCACTAAGTGCCCGTCGTCAGTCATGTCCACCTCGTCCCCGTCATCTCTTCCCGTGATCATTACCCAGCAGCCCTCGCTAAGCAACGCCGGTAAACAGAGTAGCGGCCGCGTGTCCCCCGTTAGCACTTGAGCTCAATGATTTGTTTGTTTCATCTGAAAAGGTTAGAGCTCGACATAAAGTGGGTGGGGAGAAGGCGCTCCTCTTAAGGCTACCTTAATCTGAGTGTTCCCCCCAGGACTGCTAATGAATGTAGGCAGAGGAGGCGCTGCCACAGCGTGCCAGGCTGGCAGCTCCATCACACATAATGACATTTAAAAGCCATGTCAGAATCAGAGGCACAAGACAGCAGTCAGTGGGCTGGTTTAGAGCCGGAGACGTGGTTAATGAGGTACTGAGGAAAACATGGAGAAAAACTCCACAACGTACAGTTCAGACCAGAAAACCATTCATTCTGCCTTTCCGGTTTTAGCTTCGCTGGGAAATTAATGCTTTGTGACAAAATAGTAAGAGAGATATATTTAGTTGTATTTTAATACAACGTCACGTTGATGCTGTCGAAGCCACAGTGAAACCAACACAGCCTGAAAGGCCGTTCAGAAGAGAAGCAGCCATTATTCTAACGACAACAAAAAAATGGCACTTTACAGTTTACAAATGCACTCAGGAACAAAAACAATTTTTTTCCATCACATTAATTAAGCTAAAATTAAACTATTTTGCAATAATGACCAATATTCAATATGGAGGGCAACAAATCTGCAGTTGTAGCAGAAAACTGTATCATCGTCTCCCGAGAGAGACTTATGATGTTGTCTGATAGCGGCATGTATTTTCAGGCATTTTACGGTTTAATAATTGACTTTTCTGCAAGTTTCTTTGCTGAAGACCAGATCCAAAGACGCAGGAAAGAGCTGTGCCATATTTCTGTATAATTACGAATTGTATAGCAGCCATAATATCCAGCCAGTCCTTCCTTTCTTCCATTGTCTGCTACCCACCACTCCTGCCATCTCGGTTTTTGACCTTACAAGTGTGCCTCATAATACCTTCCTCCCAGAGTTTATGTGGAGAATCCTCATCTCTCACTAGGACTTTATTTGCTGTGAGGCAACATTCTGTTCTGCCAAGCTGCTTTTATAAGATAAAATATTTACCAAAAAAATCACAAAACAGGAGGAGTAAGTTACAGGTTTGAGATCCCCCCCTGGACACCTAAAGCCAAACAGAACAATCCTAACCCAGAACATTCAGCTCCTTGTTTCTGAATTTATACTGTAGCTCGTCTCCGATCAACAATAAAACCAACAGAAATACTCTAAAAACACCCAAAGCAATCCAAAAAGCCTGTTATCTCTTCTCAAACCTCATGTCATGGTCACCATCATTACAGATAACAAGACAGTGGTCACACTCATATCATGTGATCGCCTCTTCAAAGTCAAGTAAAGATGCCCAGAGGTAACAGAGCACTAATGCCACGAGGATCACAAAACAAGGCCGGATACTTCCAGATAGCACAATAATTAAATGCTTATCTCAGGATGAGAAAGAACCTTGATGATGCCGTTAAGGATTTGTAAGATAGCATCTCCAGAACTCCAATAACAAGAAAATGAATTCCTGATGTGGAGATAAGATTCCTTTAATAACTGTCAACGTTAACAGTAAAGCGTGGATTTATTAAACAGGAAGTTTGGGTGCAGAACAGTTGGAGCCTTACTGCTTTGGCTAAAATACACGAATCTGGATAACGGTGAGACTCAGGAGGGTAAACAGTTCACGTCCATGAAGAGCTTCTCCATCGTACACGAGTGTCAACACGCCGCCGCCGCTGCCTTCCATCTTCCTCTGTAGCTCTGTCAATGCTGGGATTGTGCAGGAAGGCTCCCCATCCCTGCGGACAGCTGGGAGCAGACCTCCCAGTTAAGTTTCCTTGGTAACAAAGCTGTTGAGCCTGGAGCTCTTACAGTACATTCCCATTTGCACTTTGTCAGGGTGGAGGTGCAGGATTTGGCCTGACAGTAGGAAATCATGTGTGGAGTCTGGGATTTGGAAAAAGCAATTTTTGATAGATGATCGGGCCGCTGCCACCTGGGATGCGCTGAAAAACTACCGTTGCTCTGAACTTTAGCCTTTTAGATTGTCACCCATTGAGATACCCAAATACATGCTGCCTCAATAAGACCGCACTGAACAAGCAGCCAGGGTTATTTCTTTAGTGCATTTCAGCAGCAAGGCAGATTTAAAGGGTTTTACATGATAAAAGACTTCATATTAAATTGAAATGGCAAAATAAAGAGAAGTAATGAAAATCTGCAATTCAAGCCAGAATATGTTTTCATTTATTATTGATCAAAGGCAACAATAATCAAAGAGTTGTTAAGTCTTTATCAGTTACAGCAGTTTTTCACTGAAATTCATACAAAATCAACAGACCCCTGTACTTTTACATAATTGTGAGTTTATTGTAAATTTTGTTTCACAAAAATAGTTAAAAGCGTTGGGTTTAAGTGACGCTAACTCCCACCTGCAGGTGGCAGTATTTCTTATACCTCTGATCCTGCTGGTTCAGCCGGACTTGATGTCACGTTAGTCACTGATTGATGTGGCAAAAAACAAAAAGTCACATTTACCGTCGAAAATCCAACAAAACAGTATCTGTTCTCTGTGAACGAGGGGAAACCATTTTGGAAACCTTATAAAATAAGACACTTTTGGATGGAGTTAAATGAGGAAGAAGACACTGCTGCAGTAATCAAAGAGCCTAAAGAGAAGTGCATGGATGAGTTTCTCTAGATCTTGCTGGGACATCAGTCCTGTAATCCTGGAAACGTTCTTCAGCTGATAGAAGACCGACTTTGTAACTGTGTTCAAGTGTTTCTGAAGGAGACAGGTTGCAGTCTGACCTGAGGAGTGAATTGTATTCCTCAGTTATGTCTGTCAGGTTGGTGCTGATGTCTTTCCACCCTGACATTATATTACAGCTCTATGTTCCAGACCGGCAGACTGATGATGTGTTCATTTAACAGGCTTGTTTCACAGCATCCTTTAAGCAGAATGACTCAGTTCTCATGTCTTCCAGTGACTCTGGATCAGAGTTAGCTGGGAATCGGGTCTCAGTGTTGCAGCAGCAGCAGCAGCAGAACTGAAACCTAACACTTCTGTTTGACCTCCACTCAGTCTGGGCTCTACCCAGCCAGCTGCTCATTTGCATATCTCTGACAACATTAAGCATCTGGCTCTGACCAAACCTTTAGCTTTAAGGGGAATTGACCAAGGTCCTTACTACCCCGTAGCTAAAGCAGCCAAAATGGATCTGCATGAAGTTGATAAGCTTTTGATAGAGATCAGTATTGGCAACTTGAAAAAGGAGATAAGGTTTGCTGATGGCGAATTCTCAATGGCTTGCCATCAGCACTGAAAACATTTTAGTTGTTTTTTCCTTTCACCTTTTTGACATTCCAAAATCAAAAATAAAGAAACTGTTTAGTGAAGTCGATGCAAGCTCCTTGGGTTGCTCTCTGATCATAAATGAGCCAAAGGAAGCATGAAGAGGAACCAACGCGCCCTTGTTCCAGAGGTTCAAGGTCCCGCGAGAACGCCGGCGTTGTCTTTGCTAATCAAAGTGTTTAAGAAGGAGCAGGCAGAGGGAACCGAGTGAAAATGGAGCCGTCAGCAGCGCTCCCCTGGGCTGCGTGTGGAAGCCAACCGTGGAGGAAAACACAAGACTCCCGTGAATACCAGGAATTACACCGCTCCCCCGACTGACGGGGTTACGCCGGAAACTTGGAGGGCTCTGCTCCAATCAGAGGCTGGGGGTTCAGATTCTACAGGAAGACGGCGCCGATTCGGACAATACGGGAGGGAGTGATGAGGATTCTCAGAGACGAAGTGGGAAAACACACATTCAGCCATTAATGTTTAATCGCTCCTACATTCACAGGATTGCTAGAATAACTAATCCGAGCAGCAAGTCGGCAGTAAACAAACATTATTACGACTCAGCATAGCTGCAGAAGATCCACAAGGCTTTCTATTAACTTGTTTACCTTCTGCTTTATGCCAGGGTGGCGTTTTCAGCAGCGCCTCATGTTGACTGATTGAACACATTAATATTTGAATGCGCACACATGCGCAGATCGGGACGTGAATGGAGGCGCGATCGGAGCGGCGAATCTGGGTCAGGGATTTAATTACGTCTCGGCTTCTTCTCAATGAAACTGCGAGCAGCGGCAGCTGGAGGCGTGATGTCTTACTCACACCATTCTCTGAATTACCACGTTCTGCATGTATATTTCTGTTCTCGGCCACAGCAGTCCGACATCACTAATGAGATCCATCACAGAGTCCCTGCACGGCAAAAATGTCCCAGTAGCGTAATAAAAACACACATGTATGCTGCTAAAGTGAAAATAACATCCAAATGCTGAATTCAAACCACTGAAGCACGGTGGTGGGGGTGTTATGATGTGGGATGCTTCACCAAGAGAACGAGCCAAACAGATCAGTAAGGAGGATCTTAGGCTACGTTCACACAGAAGGTCTTTATGTTTGCGACTGCAGTCAGAGTTCTGTGTGAACGGTTTACGATGCATGTGCAGAAGAGCAGAACCGTCCACCAGCAGCGCTTCGTCTGCAGCAGTAAAGTTGGCCGCCGCCATTTTTTCTGGTCAGAACCAGCTGATAAACAAAATGTGATGCGTTCACTGACTCAGACTGTTTTCATCACTTCATTATTATCATCCGTTGTCTGCGTCCAGATTTACTGTCTGGCTTCTTCTGCTGCTGAATTATGACGCATGTCTCACCCGTTGGATAAAATGCAACATGAATGTTCAGACATTTCGAAAACCATCAGATAAGTGTCAGATTTAGTTCTACATGTGGAAGTGAAACATTTTTTTAGACTTTTTGCAGGTGAAAGATTGGAAGTGTGCCGTTCAGACTGCTGTGATAAAGTCAGATATGAGTCGCGTTTCCCTGCTGTGTGGACATAGTCCTGGTTCCACAGCAACAATATTAGAAAACATCCTTCATCAAACATGCTGGTTCTGAGGCTCAACCTGAGGAATACGGACCAATCAGGCGGCAGGACATGGCCGACTCTGTCTGACACGAATGAGAAGCATCCTTCCCGTTTACATGGTAAATGTGGAAGTTTAGAAAGAAAAATGCTGACGATGCGGTTTAGGGAACAATATGGAAGGAATGAGAAAATGTCCAGTTCATCCCTGACTACAGTAATGTAACAAAGTTTCAGCATCATTCAGAACTAATCTTTGAATTTCAGTTTCTCCCGGTCCTCCATCACTTCCCTTCAGCTCACTGGAGCCTCATTTTCTCCTGTTCGGGTTTTCATGATTGTTCTGATTTGGCTTCTTTTCTCTCTGATCTTTTCTTACATTTCACTACAATCGCTTTGTTCATCCAGGTGTTTTGTTTTGCCGTTTCTGTTTTCCGTCTCCATCTTGGCGTCCCTTTGCGGTCTTCCCGTTTGGATTTGCTCCAGGTTCCAGAGCCAGCTGAAGGGGAACTAAAAGCCTCTCCTCCCACTGTCTGGGTTGATTTCCCTTCTTGAAGGAGTTGTGGAGTCGCTCCCATTGTTTTTTAATTGACGGCTCTCTTGCTGGGATCATGTTTTCTCGTAATGAGACAGGTGCAACACTTCATCAAGCTCTCCAAGATGGCTTTTAATTGCAGACTTGTTAAGCGTGTGCAGGTATTTAACAAATGGAGACTTCAGGGTTACTACGGTTTCCTCTGCATGAACTACAAGCCAGAAGCATCAGCTGTTCCACCGTTTTATTTTTGATCACCTGCTTAAGAGGAAATCTTTAGACTCAACCTTGCAGGATAATTACCTCCCAACCAGGCTGCTGCTGAACAATAACTGCAGAGATGTAAACATCCTGCACACTGAGCCACTGCAGCTCTGCACATGTATTCGGGATCGTATGTATTGAGCTGTGAGATGAGCGGGAAGAGTCGCTCCTCTCAGTGTTACTTCTGCAGTACAACCGACCTGTGCAATCTCTCCTGTTAGATTAAGTGGGATATCCTGGAGTTCATTTGAAATTGGATTTTATTTGTGCAAGAGAAGCTCAGAGCAGTAACCTGGAGCGCTTTATTTCCAGACTGAACTCAGTAAGATGAGGAACCTGAGGCAGAACTGCCTCATCATCTGATTTTTACAATACCGCCCCCCCCACACCGGAAAAAAAAGAAAAAAGAAAAATCTGTTTTCTTACAGTCTAAAAGAGAAACAAAGTAATTCAACGAGTGGAGTTTTGGATTCGAAATGGAAAGTAAGAATCAGAACCCTGCACGCTGACATCACTGCGCCCTGCACTCCCTGCGTTTACGCCTCCAAATTGTAAATGTGGTTGGCAGGAAATGAAGAAATTACTTGCATACATGTGCGATCGCAGATTTCAAAAGCAACACTCATTGTCCCGATTTAAAGAGATTCAGGAAACCATTGATACACATCAGTCTGGGCTGAGGTTATAAAGCCATCTGTCACAGACGACAAAAAGCAGCATGTAAAAAATAAAACCAATATCAGTGACAGATCTGCAAACTGCAGCAAAACCAAGGAGTGAAAGCTGCTCGGGTCTCAGCAGCTCCTCAGCTCAGCTCCATACATATTCAGCTGACGATGTCTTCATATAGAACAGTGACACGAGGTACCCCTCAGTTCAGTCAACTCCTGAAAAGAAAACCTGCTAAACTGATAAATAATTCATCTTCCGCACATTAATATCACTGGAACCGGGGAGACATAAACAGAAGCTATGCAGTGATTTCTATCCCAGCTGACTGGTGATTAATTATGGATCATTATGTCTTGATATAAATGCATGTTTGCATTTCTGCAGCTAATGTTGCTATGAAGCTGAAAAGCAGCACCATGGACAGCGCCAGCCAATCAGCCGCTTCCCTCTCTGGAGTTAAAGTCTCTAATCTGGACCATGTCTTGTGTCTAGTTTCACTATTTTAACAGCTCAAGTCACTTTTCTTAAAATGATGTCTAACCTGTGTCAAAAAGGGGTTTTGTTTATTCCCTCTGTGGATAGACGACAATTTGTTTATTCCTATTTGAATGTTAAAATGCATTCGGTGACCTAAATAAATGAGGACAGAGACAATAAAGACAAAAAAAGTCTTTTACTTTTGGACAGTGTTGGTGTGTAACCGTGTCAGCAAGGTGTTATTTTTCTTACAACTGGGAGCAACTGATTAGGACCTCCAAAGCTGAAATAACACCTGAACTCCGACCCCAAACCCCAGAGGTGATGAACCGAAAGCTTGATGGACGCAGAGCAGAAAGACGATAACGGAGTTCCATCCGTCTTAAAGGGGCAAACATCACATCCCCTACTCCAACATCTTCCTAACCTGACAGAGATTCAAAGAGGAGCGGCAAAAGCGAATGAGGTGGATTAGCAGTGGTGATGACAGTTGGTCTACCTCTATGTTTTCTCCCAGTCGGATGTGCAAAGTAGAGGTATTCTGAGCAAAACCCAGAGCAGAACAAAATGTGTTGAGGATTTTCCTCTTTCCTCTCTGGAGAATCTGCATGTTGCTTGTAATCATCAGAGAATAATGAAAATCTACTTAACCTGGATTTTAACCAACTTTTGTCTCCAGTGGGGGCTAAGCAACCTCATCCGTCCAACCATTGTGTAATCCTCTCAGGGTGGCAGGGGACTAACTGCTGTACGGCCGCCGCACGAAGGAAATTAAGAAAATGAATTTTAAAAAAATGCTTAAAACGGATTAATTTCCAGTGTGAGAACAAGAGGCGGTTCAGGAGGATTTACACTTTCAAATTTAAACACAATCAAAATGTCCTTCTGTGATATTACTTATGGTGCAGATAAATGTTACAAGCACACAAAAATGCTGAACTATGTAAGATAACAAAATCACTGAACGTTGTGCTTATTTTCGGCTGAGTGTTTGTTGCTTTTACACCATTTCAGTAATTAGCCTGTGGAAACCTAATTCTCAAATCACGTGGAGAAGAAGAAGCTTTACAAAAACCCTGTGAAGTGATTTCACCTCAGTGCCGCACAGAGAGCAGCTTGTGAAGAAAGGGACGCGGCGCGCGCCAGGCTCTCCTGCGCTCCCCCGTTTTCAGAGCATGTCAAAGACCCTGAGAGGTTAATTATTTGGTGCATGATCTGTTTATTTATTTAACTCAGACCACGTTCCCAGCACTCTTATCTATGCCTACACAGCATGTCAGGAAGTGGGCTGAATCCTAATAAATGAGATCCCAGCACAGCTCCGAGCTCCGCTATTAAAAGTAAAGCAGCAAATTTGGCAAATGAGATTTGATCTGAGCCGACGGATTCCCGACACTCTGAGCAGATTCAGATCGTTTTTCAGACAGGAAATAACTAAAATGTGCTTTTTTTTAAATTTTGAAAATCTATGCAGCATGGGGTTGCAATGCTCTGCCCCTCCCCCGCCTGTTCCTGTGCACTACTGGTCAGCTGGCTGAACAATGGCTGTAGCAATCAGAAAAGATTTTCAGTGTTCATATTTTCAAAAAATCTAATTCAACTCATGATATAGAAGCTCAAATCACTCTAATGCAATCTGATCTAACTATAATAAAATTCAAAGTCGTGCAATCCAGTTTCATCCTCCTTATAATAAAAAGAAGCCAAAATCAGTTTATCAACAAATATAACAAAAAACTATTGATTAAATTATTTGCACTAAGACACAAATAACACTTAAATTCTGCAATAAAGATAATCAGTAGCATTATCTGCTTTTCATTGCTTTGAATATTCTAATGGTGAAAAGATAGAAGCACCACAACTGCAAGTCAATCTCCACCTAGCATGACTAGCTAACAGGTAAAATCTGGCAAGTATCAAAATTAAATTCAGGTGTGCTTAACTTAAACGCTGAGATTTTTTGTGATCAGGTTGGTACTTTCTGTGCCACAGGAAGCTGAAACACCAGCTGAAATAAATTTACATTTTTTTTCATTAGCTAGAATAAGCTAATGTTAGCGCTGCTGCACTGTTAGCTGCTACAGGACTTTATAAATCTAGTAGTTAAAAAATGCTTAACGAAATCATTTATCTTTGTTTTTTTCTGTCACATAAAAACATAACAGCTGAAACTGATTCTCCAATTGTTAGCAATAGCTAGTAAAATTTTATATTAGCATCATGGCACAGCTAGCTGATTACAGAAGTGTAAATCTAGTACAATTATCGAGGTGTTTTATTCATTTATTGTTTTTGTTGTAATGATGAAAATAAAGATATCACAACTGAAGCTGAATCTGTGTTCCTTACATAAGCTAGTGTTAGCGATGCAGCAAAACTAGCTGCTAAAAAGAAAGAAAATAGTAAATTGTTTGCCTCCAAATGTTTGGGATAATGCTGCATTTATTTTCTGACTGACAGTAATGAAGAAAATAACAACCTGGCATTATCAAAACATGGAAACCCATTATGACTTTAAATGATACAAAAATAATCACCGCTGTGCAACAGTTTCAAAGCGAGCCAAATTAATTTTTTTCTGACTAAAACAGCCAAGGAATTAAAACAATATCTGAACAAAGGTTCAGTCCCTGGACTGATGTAAGTTATTAACCAAGGAAATCGGTGACATCTTAAATCTCTAACAAGTAAAACTCATGAGCAGAAAGTGCGAGTATGAGTAATCTCAGGTCATTTGCTTCTGTATTGAATAAATTATATATGCAGTTTTAATTAACACCTTGAGCAATTCATACGAGCCTGAGTGTAAACACATCTGTTTACTGGAATGTGCCCAATAACACCTTGAACTAAACTTCTAAGAACCTCCAGATACCCTCAACAAGCTTCTCACTGCTGCGCGTCCATGTGAGGATGGAGCTGTTGTTCGGTAATGTATTCAGAATAAATTATTTTCTATTACTGAAACAATATATCTGATATCTTCAACATCCATCAGAAGCATAACAGCGATGGAGCTGATTTATTTGAACAGGATGTGGTTTGAAAATCTAATTCTCTGAGAAAATGACACTCTGGATGACAATAAGCTCACATGAAAAGCCCCGCCACAAAACAAGTCGATACTTTCCATGTTTTCTATTCATACATTAAAAATTGAGAGATGTGTGACTATGAATTTGCTAACAGTGCCCTGAAGGGAAATTGTGGCAGCGTGGTATGAACATATTGTGCAGCAGCGTAGCTAATGGCAGCTAAAAAACCCCCAACACAATCCACAGGCTCTCTATAATTAAAGCCAGTCCCTCAAAAAAATGGCTAAAAACATCACAGAACCGTTTCTTTGTATTTAAAGGATCTCAAGGAGTTTCTTTTAAAAACTGGACTGGCCAAATAACAATAGACACTGATTACAAGTGGACAAAACATCACTGCTAGATTTAACACTTGCCCTCTGGTTTGTACGCAGCTGTAAGAACGTTTTCTTCAGTTTTTGCTTTTCTGCCAGACGGTTTAGATGATCACATTTTTACAGACAAAGATAACAGGAGTAACAGCTCAGAGCAGGTTGATGATGATTTGATTTGATAAAAAAAAAATCCCTGCAGATATCCACACAAAATCAGCCTTATGAGAGAAAGTGATTGCCCCTTTCTTAAAGTTCTTTTTTCCCACCCAAACTAAGTCCTAGTCAAAGTCGACACGCCTATTCAGGCTTAAAAGCTCTCCAATGGAATTTACAACTCTGCTGAGAATGGAACGAGATATTAAGCTCACGTTTAAACTGCTTTCAGTACTCCAAAAGTGACACACAATAAAAGCAAAGAAACTAACTTCATGGTTAAGTAAAATGATTATTTCCTCGCCTGGAAAAGGCCGACCAACACTAATAAAAGGAGCGGATCCGTCCAAGTTCTGGAAAATGGGTGAACGACGAGTGGAGATGGAGAGTCAGCAGGGACCTTCCTCCTTAAGCACTGCCGGGTTCAGCCTGACACATTTAATGGGAGCCACAAACCACAGGAATACGTATTATATTTGATCTACAAAGTGCTTCAGTGTTAAGAGAGTTGTAGTTAACACCGCCATTTCTAAAGACGAGCTTCGGGAGCCATTAGGCTCGTCTTGTATTTGACTTTGCGAGTAGCGGGACGTTTAACGGCGCGCACGAGTCTGAGCAGGTGCCAGAGTGATTATCCCACTGCCCTTTTAACCACGAGCCACATTTCTCATGTTCACACACACGCACACACACACCCACACACACAGAGCTGCAGGCCAGCATTCAGGCAGCGCGGCGACAGACCGGCCCACGCACATCTCCACCGATGTGATAAGATATTCTGCATGACAGCTGTGGGGACAGAGGAGAAAAAAAGATTTGTCTAGGGATTGGAGAAATCCTCTCGGTTATGAGCAGAGAACACATGATAAATCCTATTGGCTTCACAAAGGCGTCTTTCTCGCCTTCATCTCTCCTAACCTTCTCAAACCGAGCAACAGAAAGAGAATTCAAAAACCTCTTGCCCGCAGCTACTTCAAGTCCAATCAGGAGTCAGAGCCTGTGGCGGAAACTCCAGGCGTTCTGGCTGAAATATTGTCTCCGGAGGTTAAGTTAAAGCACAGCTTGTTGCTGAGCAGCAACACGTCTTACGACCGACACAAGTCCTATAGCAGATGAATCCTAACTCTGGTCATCTTACAGTGCTGGAAGTGAATGAACTTTAACCCCGCTGAGCCGCTGCTTCAATGATCTCAATAGCCAATAAGTCTGGAGTTTCTCCATGGCGACGGCCTCTGGTGGCTGGAAAAGACCAGAGATGAAACAAACATAAGCGAAATCAGAAGCTGAGAAATGATTTCATTAATGTGTTCTGGAACAATGTGTCGAGAAACCATAACCCCCTCCAGCTGCAGATTCTGCTTGGTTCCTCCCCATTTTTCTGAGCCATCTGAGGGAAGGTACCATCCGGACCTCACCAGGTACTGCCGATGTTCAAAGTCCAAAGTGATTTCATTGGATTTGTAACCTGCTGATTGGCCCGTGGGTATATGTCACGGGATGAGTGAAGGCGGCACCTGCAAACTCCTGGAACAAGAACGTCTCACGCACCACTTTCAATCAGAGACTGGAGAGGTTGATGACACGGTGAACTGTGAATCAACAAGTCCACGATCAAAACATTTTTATCAGTTGTGTTGGAAGAACTTTCATTTAAGAAGAAGAAATGGGTTTGAATATTTTACTGAGTCCAATAACGTTAAGCTGGATGTTTGGAAAATAATAAATTGTCAACTGTCAAGCTCGGTGGTGGAGGCATGATGCTGTGGTGCCTACCTCAGCCCACATTAGAGGCCAAATCAGTTCAACATCAGCGCCGGAGACGCCAGACAGAGCTGTATTCCATCCACAAGGAGAGAAGAAGAAGCTAGCAGAGGAGCAGAGGTCACTGAACTAACGGCGCCCCCATCAGGAACATCCCATGAAGCACTCAGCGGCCGAGCAGCACTTCTTCCTCCAGCAGACTCATTCAGCTCCAGGAAATCACTCCGACCTCTCGCCGTTTCACGGCTCACCTCGGTGCGACAGGTCAACACTTTATTGCCCGTCACATCTTTATATATCCATAAATACTTGACCTCTTACTGCCAGCTCCCCCCGCCCTCCTCCAGCGCTCTCAGTACCTGCCGTCTCCTCTCACAGCTCTGACAGGTTCGCGCCGACAGCCATCTTTACCGTCACTCTTTCCTCAGAGCAGCACAACAATCTGCAGATACTCTCATTTTCTGTTGCCTCCTGCTAATTTATTTCATCACCTGCTTGTTACCTGCTGCTGAGACACGAAACCCTTTTTCCACAGGATCAATAACCAGCTTCAGCAGCAGGCCGGCAGCCGCCACTGATTTCAGGAAGAGTGGGAAATCTGGCTTTGACGCACTTTGATATCAAATCATCCTAATGCAGACATAAGCAGAAAACGAGACGCTAAGATTACATAACTTTCAGATTATGTAAATACCCCCTGTAATATTATAGAGATCTGCAATAAAATCGCCCCAAAATGAACACGTGTAACCACACTTAGGAGGATAAAACAGCCCAGAATAATACAGCGTGTCTTCGGTGGAGAGCATCTTTTTTTTGTGTCGCTCTTATGCAACTCTGACTGAGATTATACGTTCATGCAAAACATGACGCATGCAGAGATCAAAGAGGCAGCAGGATGCATGAGGATGGAGCCACGCTGCAGGCTTTTCTGTCTCTGTCAGGCTTTCATAGGAGCCAGGAACGCTTTAGCTGCTCAGATACCTTCATGTTGACTGCTCTGGCTCCGAAAGGTTGCTCACATGTTGCGTAAGACGTCAAAACTAGAAATACCTGTTGAACTGACCATTAGTGGGCCAAACATCCTGTACAAGTTCACTTAAAAATACATGAAAAACAACATCAACAACAAAAAAAACTGCAATACCCTGCAACAGAATCAGAGTAAACCTTTGTTGAAGCAACAGCCGTTGGCTCACTTCTACCATCGGTTGTAGTAAGTTTGATTAAAGATTGTTGGTACATATGCAAGTTGCGTTTGTTTTCCAGGAGAAATGTCCCGAGTGCGGGCGGAAAACGTCGACGTCTACGGATGTTAACCGGGGCGTGCGTTGAGCAACACTGACACCCGGCGATGAGTCTCAACTTCCGAAACACCAGAGGAAGAAAGTAAGACGAAAAATATTAAATGTTGTTTGGCTAAGTTGGGTTAAGAACGTCTATCTTGTTGAGTTTCAGTGCAGATCAGTGAGAAAACAACTTTACTTCTGATCCGAAGTGGAAACAAAGCCCAACATTTATTATTCCTCTTCTTTTCCCACCTCACAGCAAACCCTGCAAAGGTTGTTTTTTTTTTTTTTTTGGTGGCTTTCTGCAGTTTTCTTCCACAAACTCTGGAAAGCTCTGTCGTCTATTCTTAGTCAGATATGAGCCAAATAAAAATAATGCAGAGTGCCATGGAAATGCGAGAGCTATTTATTGTTTGTAGTGCGTTTTGAAGCGTGCAGCAGGTTTTCTCTTTAAGTCGCTCTCATTAGACAGACTGCAGCCGATCTAATGAATTTCCCCGGGGACCGAGTGACTCTGAACTCACTTTTTAAAAGTGATGGCTTCATAAAAAATATGGGCTGCACCCCGCCTCCCTGGAGAGCTGCGCTGTTGTTCTTCATCTGCCTGGGTGACCCTCCTTATTGGTTAAGCATCATCTTTAAGCAGTGGGAGGGCTGGGCTTTATCTGAATCTCACTCACTTCTCTAAATGAGCTCGTTTGATTGATTAAAATAATTTGCCCAGACAGACGGGAGCCAATATGAACGGCCAGAGAGCGCAGGCAGAGGAGCCATTGTTTTCTAATCTGGAGCTGATGACGGAGGTCAGCGCTGATGATTAAAGTTTAGGTGACCTGCCACAGCAGAGGCTGCAGGTATCGTTCATTAAAATAATCACCAACTGATCAATAACAGGAGTATATTGACTCAAAAAAAAGCAATTTTGCTTAAACAACAACACTGAGAGCAATGATTAAATCTTTTTTTTTGTTTTCAGGTCTGTCCTACCCAGAACTCCTCATGTGGCAGTTTTAGCTTCACCTGGTTCAAGTTCTGTAAAAAAAACATTTATCAAGCTTCTTTTCTATCCAGTTAGTAAGTTCAGCAGAAAAGCCTTTTTTTTTTAGCTGCAGATGCATCCTTTGCTACAAATGATCAATTGTCCACTAAAGCAGTGTTTTTAATGCAATTTAAGCAATATACATTTTCTTTAGGTCTGCAACTAACGATTATTTTGGTAATCGATCAGACGAAAAATATTGACACATTCTGCAAATTTTCCATTTTATCACTTAAACCTTTTCTTAAAACATTAGAAATACACTAAAAGATATAAATTTACATCTTTTAAATTTCAGAAAACATTTTTTTCGAGTTTGTGCACGCCAAGTAACGATTAATCTGCAGAATGTGCCGATTTTAAAAAAATATATCAATTAATCCTCAGAATAACCAATTAATTGATCCGGTGTGGCGCCACATGTTTACACCTATAATGGCCGCCATGTGGACGTTTTCGACGAGGCTAGCCCCCACGCACATCCAGTACGCAGAGGAGCCTTGGGAAAAAAAAACAACTCACAATCAGAAGAGCCTGGCTTAATTAAGGCTCCTACATGCTGGATCTCTGGCGGAGTTTTATTTCCCTCCGTCTGCAGAGCGGCTGCTCTCACCAGGGACTCTGCAGGAACAACTTCCTGTTCCTCGATGGAGTCGGGAGCCGCGGCGGCACAGCAAAATAAGAAAAGAAAGAAAGAAAAAAAAGCTAAATGCTTCTAATTTTTACTCTTCGACACTTTTAAAATAAAGAGAAGATAAATTATTGCTCCCCATGTGACTGATCCAGATACGGCTGTTCAGACTTTTAAATGAGGAGCCAACCGCAGGCTGCGGCGCCGCAGAGAGGGGGAACCTGGGAGCTGTGGAGAAACGCTAAGGCCCGAATGCTAATCGAGATCCTCAAACAAATTTCCCCGCTTGGGGTCTGATTAGATGACAGAGAATCTCTGGCTTACTGTTGATTTACTCCTTTTGGCTCTTGATTTCTGGAACTCAGCGCAGAGTCGCTCTGCAGCCGGAAACAACAACAGAACGAAAAGTTCAAGTCGAAAAATTCACAGGAAGATGCTTATGAGGCAGAAACTAAAACATTCCACTGGAACTCTTTTTTTTTTTTTTTTTAAAGAAATCATTATTTGATAAGCTTAATTAATTACTTTGGATTAACACTAATTTGGTTAATTTGGGAGAGCGCTGAGAATTAATGTAATTAAACATACGTGTCCCCAAATTAGAAAATCATTCAGAAGTTTTTGTATTTCAGTAACTGGATTTAGTTTTTTTTTTTAACTTTTAAATAATTTTTGGATTCTGACTTATAGATGAAGAAAATTCAAAGTTCAGTTCCTCAAAAAGCACCAAATATGACATCAGAACAATAATAAAAAAAGCTACTTTATAGCAAAAATGCCCCTTTACTGTTTGGTATTGGCTGGAAGAAGCTGGTTGTTCCTCCATTATCATGACTTACTGCATTAATGCAACGTAGCACGGAGGACATCAGGTTGAGGTTCTGCTTTTTATTTTCTGCCTTCAGTTTATCTGGGCTGTTGGTCCCGTTGTCTGTAACATTTATGCGAAAGAATTTTAATTTGCGGGTTGCAGTTTTGCCTTATGACCTGCATAAAATCAATTCAAGGGCCTCAAATGACCCCTGGACCGCACTTTGGACTCTGTGAGGTTTTGGTCAGGCCAGTTTGCTGGGGTTGCCATGGCGATTAGAGCCTCCAGACTCTGGTTCAGAATTTTATTCAACTGATTTTCACATTTTCAAAACGACAAGTTTTGGGTTTTATTAAGGCAGAATCATTAATACGATCACATCGTGAATTATAAATTACTGAGAAATGAATGCATGTCATGCATGAGCTGAATTATTTAAACTTTTCAGTAAAAAATCTTATTTACTGAAATCCACTGGAGTTTAAAGCGGGGGTTACAGTACAGAGAAAGGATCCAGTAGATGTGAGGTAGTGGATAGTTTGAGTATCTGGAAATGTCGCTCCTCCTACATGGAACTCTGCAGACGTCTGTTTTGAGGGAGAGAAACATTTCCTGCCCTGCCAGCTCATGAAAGTAGAGTCATCAAATTATAAATATGCAAATAAGGCAGGCAGAGCTGCTGAATCATAATCATGTTGAGAGAATAAAAAAATCATGTATCTCGAGGGATTACATTCACATGGGTGAGAGAACATAAAGCAGGAAACACACCAGCGCTGCGGGACCGTTTACACAACACTTCCTGTACAGTACCTGAGATTAAATTCATTTCTATGTAGAAAATTACGTTATTTTCTCTATGGGCCATGTCACTTTCTAAAACCAGATTTCCATTTTCATCCTTGACTCAAATCTCAGACCTTTATAGCAGTTGTATTATAATTCATGTATGAAAAAGGGCTCAAAACTCGACACGATACTGTAGATAAATTACAGAAACAAAAGCTTTAAAAAAAATGCATTTTTTTTAAAATCACATTGTGGAAAGTAAACAAACATTCAATCTGAACCAAGTGAATGCAGCGTATTATGTACGTAGCGCCCCCTGGTGTGTTTGGTGGTTTAATGTCAGTGTAACTTAATAATACAGCTGTTGAGCACCAACATTTCAAATCTAAATTCAGAAAGTTTCTGACATCCTGACGAGGTGAGAGGAAACACAAAGAAGAATGTAAGCTAATGTTGCTATGCTAACACGCTTTTAATCCTGAATGTTTTCCTGTAAAGTGGTTGAACTGTGTTCTGGCTTTGGAAAAGAATTAAATGTCTTAAGAATTGTTAGTTGAACTTTGCATAAATGTCTATGCTTGGATGAAAGCCACAACATTCAGTTTCCATTAAACTGAAACTGAATACTGGGACAAAATGCCAGCTGTCCCAGTATAAATTCTATTTCTATTCATTGTTTCAGTCAAAAAAATTCATTCACAAAATTTATTCAAAATGAAAAAATGTTTTTATTGCTTTGAATTCTGTTAGTTGATAGTAATGAGATTGCGTACATTAATTGGCACACCTACAAGTAAACTGTGTCCACAGTGGTCAGGCTTTAGAAGAAGACTGTAGGAAAGGAAAGGAGATGGATGAACTGATGTGTGGACAGATGGACGGACTAACCGATGGATGAATCACATCAATCAGTATCTTGTCTTCAAATTCCAGCATAAAATCACTGGATCACCTTATTCTTATAAGTTATTAATGCATCATGTAAGCAACTGGAGAAGCTCTTCATGGCTCCAGTTATCTTGGCTGGTGCCGTGTTGCTGCTCGGGGGTTGGGCAGATGGACGAGCCCAGCTGCTGGTTGACAGACCTCTGATGGTGGCCAGCCGTCACCATCTCTGGGCTCTGCCTGGCTAACTCCACGAGCAAATTAGAGGGAAAACCAAACTGGTTTCCAGTCCAACAAGCTGAAACCAAACAGAGTCGTCTACAGAGCTGCGCCCAAACTCGCACGAGAGGAGATGTGACGTCACACTAAAGACTAAAAGATTACCTCCATCATGAGCAATCAGAACAATTAAACAGTTTCTCTTTAGCAAACAGACTGTTTAGAGAAACAGCTGTGAGGAACATGCAATAAGATGTTAATTATCCATTTGCTCAGTGAGGCGTTTGCCAACAAACCATGTGGAGCTAATGTTCAGTCAAATAAAAGGGAAAACACATCTTGCACCCAACAATGTCTGAAATACCGTCCAGTGCGTTTCATATCTGTTGGTTCTAAACATGTACAACTGCAACACGCCTCAAAGATCATGACAAGTGAAAGCTGCTAGATATTAGCTTTGGTGCTTTCTGACACTGGATGTCTGGGTAAGGTGTTACATCTCGGCGCTGGCAGCAGCCCGGTCTTCCTGAGCCAATTCAACATTTTGCCCAAAATGTTAATACTATACTGTAAGAAAATGAAATTTAAAGAATTGGGTAAACATAGGAAAATAGTAACTTATCTGGTAAAAAGAGAAAAAAGTCCTGTTTAGTCTGCGCTGATTCAACTTTAAAGTGTGAATGTGTAATCAAACTTTGGTATAAACCTTGGTTTGGGTTCAGCTGAAGTGAACTCTGGTTCGGTTTGAATTCATCTGTGAATGCCAAGCAGGCCAGAAACTGCTCCATTAGCAGGAAGTGGACTACAGCATCGTGCATTGTGGGTAAATACAACCAAAACAAACAAACTGGCCAACGTTACCAGGAGAAATGACTCGATCTTTAGCCAAAAACATCCTCCAAACACTAAAACCTGACACCACTCCATTTTTGTTTCCATTTGGTGAAGAAGGAAGTTGTACTTGTACTCTTCTTTGTGTTGTTTGTTTCAGTGGTTTTCGTCGTAGCGCCTCCACAGGCGAGGAGGGGAACAAGTCCTCAAAGTGTTTGGTTGTTTTGACAAGGAGCAGAGAGAAAGAACCACTGCAGCTGGAAATGGAACAAATGATGAAGTTCTGATCCCAGATCAACCTAAGTCTACCAGACTATTCGATGTGAAAACACCATAAAAGGCTAAAACTAAATATATATAAAAAAAATCTAAATGGATTTGAAACTAAACAGGAAGCAATGAATGGAGTTGTGCTCTCATTTTCTTGTACCAGTCAAAAATCCTGCAGCAGCAGCGTTTTGTTCCATCTCTGCACTTGAGATGAACATATTATAAAAATTCCGTCTACCTTTAAAAGACGTGGCATTGAAATTTGCTGCCTCCCAATCCAAAAGTGGTAATAATACATCACGTACAAAACATGATTTAGAATGTTGTACGACATTTGCACAAAAATGACACGTTTATTCATGTTTAAGACATTGTAATGATTAGTCAAACATTGAAAATAGATTTTACTTCTTATTAATTGATAAGCACAGTAATCACAGATCTAGTTCAGCCGAGGTTTTTCAAGTTGTGGTAGTTTGTGAATCTGTAGTTGAACTTCTATGCTAATTTCCATTCCAAGAGCAATTCAGGAATGAACAATAAAGTTCAATCTTGAAATTTGGGTAAAAAAAAAAAACACCATGAGAAAAATCTTCATGCTCTCAGAGAGCATGAAGATTTGTCAGGATTTGCTTTTATCTCGATGAGACAACAGTCCTTCCCAGAAAACCTGACCATACAGGCTGAAATCACTCATCTGTATTCCCAGGCAGTGAACCCAACTCTCTATTTATCAGCGGACAGTTTCTATTTAGTCAGAGATAGAGGCAGGCAGAGAGGAGATCATTTACTAGCCCTGACCAGACCAATGATTGGAATGGACCGGCTTTCATTTAAAGCAAACAATACAAGAAAATGAGTCCAAACGTCCTCACTAACAAATTTAGATCAACATTCAAATTGAAATATCGAGCTGACTGAGTCCGGCGATAAGAGCAGATGCGATGCAGAGGTGAGGCTCCTGTGCAGATTTGCAGATAGGAAGCTGCATCTGCAGCAGGACCTTGTAATCTGAATTTATGATCAGCACTGGGATCAGATCTGCTGCGACGGACCAACACCGACAGGAAAAATGGGTCTGTTCCGGGAAGGTCATGAATATGACATGGAGGCGGTATGCAACCAGACGCGCTCACCTCACATGCAGATATTTAGTATCTGTACACGCTCCCACTAGCACAGGTTATAACAAGCAACAAGATTGTTTGCCATGACTACGCAGACGATACTCAGCTCTACCTTAAATAAAATACCAACCGCGATAAGATTCAACTCTTTTCCCCTCTTTCTTTTTTTTAAATTCCCCCCCCACTCTTGTAAAATATGCATGCTCAGCTTTAAACTACATGATAATTACTTGGTGTCCAGCGAGTGTCATTAAAAACACCAGAGAGGTCAATCTACTTTGACAAGCTGCAGTAACCGTGTTTACAACTGGCATAAAATAAAGAGCGGGATATTAATATTAAATGATGCCCTGCGCTACTCTTGCACAGATTTTACAGCCTAACAGCACTCATCTCTCAGTAATAAATAAAATAATAATGAAACTGTAATTCATTGAGCTTATATAGCTTTGGGAGTCTGGCCACAAGCAGTTTGGCCATCTGGCTCTTTGAAATTCTTCTTCATGGGTTGAAAAAACAAACTGTTGTGGATTTTTTAAATGAGAACTGAACAGTTGACAGGATGGAAAGCGGAGCTGTGTTTCTGTTCTGGTCGTTAACGCTGTGCAGTCTCTGTTGGCCCTTAACTGGACAGCACTTCAGCTCAAGAGCTGCGTTTTACTACACATGTGAGCAAAACTGTCGATATTCCACCAATGTCAAAAAAACACAATTTCATAAATGGGTTTCCTTTAAATGAGAAACGAATAAAATCACATGTGAATAAGTTTATTTACATGGTAAGTCATTTAAAGAAAACACATCAACTATCTACTTCCTGTTGTCTTCTTCGTCTTTTCCACCAGTAGTAACATCTGGTTGTTGATCACATGACTCCTGTGATGTGAAATACACACATTTCTATACAATCAAAAAAAAACTCATGTTTGTGCAGAAACTTTTCATCAAAAAATGTGAGTTTTTTCAAAATTGGCATGTTCCAAATTGGGAATTTATTTTCGTAATGCCGATTTGTACAATGAAAACGCAGCTAGTGTCTCTGTGCTGAGCTGTGTCTCTGTTCCAGACAGAGACAAAATGGACTATCGCTGTCCCCAACTCTGTAGACTACTGTCCCATAGAAAGTTCTCCTGGTGGTGTTCTCTTTCATAGACAGAAACTGAACTATTGCTCCTATTAACTTAGCCTATTCTTCTGCTTTCTTTCCAAAGAAGGTATTCTTAGCTCAGAGCTTCAGCTTTTCAATACATCGCTTTCTATAACAGTCATGAATGAAGCTGTTGCTGCTGGACCAATACATCTGCATTTAGATGTCTCTCTTTACTGGACATAGTCTATAGTGATGAGTCAGTAACTCAGTGTGGTCTTAGTTCTTGTTCCTCATAGAAAGTCATCCTGGGTCAGTGCCTTTGCGATTGTCGATGATTACGTTCAGGAAGAACCAAAGACTTCATCTGGATGCCATTAACTTTGGGCACTTTCTATTCTTACTTCAACAGAAACTCCTCCCTACCCTCTGCCTCAGCTGTACAAGTCTGGCTCTATGTCCTCTCAGTTCTTTGCTATAGAAAGTTTCGCTGGTCCAGTTCTTCTGTGTTAGTCTGTGGCTCTTCCTGGTCAGGTCATTTGCCATTAACCAAATGTTTATTGTTTTTCCCCACAGAAAGTACTCCCGGTGCAGCGCTCCTCCCACACAATGTAAAATAAATTTAGACTCAAATATATTATGGCTGGATATTAAGTAAATATGATTTATTAAGTGTCATGAGATCAACCACGTTGTGAGTCTGAGTTTGTAAATAACCACAAATGAATCATTTATTAAATATAATTTCACACTAACTGTTTCTTGCCATATTAACTTTGGTCTGGTTTGCTTTTAATCGTATTCAAGAAGTTATTCATTATATACTTGCCAGAATTTTAATGTCCTCTCCTGTTTTTGACAGTGATGGAGGGTTAAAGTTTCTCAGCATCCCGCTGGGACTGCTCAGTGAGCAAAATGGGAAAACAAACACAGATGCTGATCTCAGCTGCAGAGATCCTGCGTCACCTTCTTAAATGTCAAGGAAGGAAAGAAAAGCCGTTAGCAGAGGATGAAAGATGAAACAAAAGGTTCAAGAGGATCTAATGTGAAAGCTTTTTATTTTTCCTGATACGTTCCAAAGCGGCTTTTGGCACTCAGAGCTACTGAAGTGACGCTGGTTTTCATTTCTGCCTTGTCATTTTTCTGTCACCACAATTTCCTTAACAATCCGTTTATCATCTTTTAAAGGAACAGGAACGCTTTAATTCTGCTCAGAAATCGTTAATGACACAGAAAAACAATTCCTGGACTTGCCTCCTGCTAAACACTGAGACTCACATTCAGTTTCTGTTACCCACACTGACACAATGCTAGCGGATGTTATGAAAGATGTGCAGAAACGGAGAGAGGTTCTGTCTGCTGCTCAAAGATGCTCTGCATTTATCTGATGATCTTTTCAAAGTCTGGTCCATGAATACATAAAACATGACGGTGCACAAAGCGCTCCTGCACAGAAATGCCATGCAAGTGAGCACCTTCTGACATATAATGGAAGCAGCAGGCGGGGAACAGTTTGTTTTGATCTTTTCATAAAGGTCTTGAAGATCATATCCAGCTAAAAAAAAAACAAAGCCGGGTGTTTCATTTCACATTTCCACCACAGCATTTTACTAAATAGGATGTTTTGAAAACGGTTGCTAACAGCAGTGCACCGACAGTTTTTTTTGGCCGATCACCAATATTTAAAACGCCTGATCTGCTGATTCTAATCTTGGCTGGTACTTTTCAGAAAAATAAAACAAAAATCTGTATCTAAATACAGCAACTTGGTTGACTTCTCTTGGGTCTTTGACCCAACAATTTATCAGCACCCTGGTCTCTAACGGGAGAAAAAGAAAAGAAAAACATTACTTTTGTGTGTTTTGGGGTTGATTTCATAAAATAACTTTATCTAGTATGAATTTCTTTAAAGTCCTGTTCATATTTGGCACAATATTCCATCAGCTCACTGGTCCTGCATCAACCTGCTCTGTAATAACCACCAAACAATGGAGGCTTCCTCCCTCTGGTGGCGACAGGATCGCCAGTGAACGTCTCCAAACCTGTCAAATTAGGAGCCTAATTAAATCTTCTACTCTGATCCAAAAACATTTTTAACCACCCATCTTTTCATCTCACAATCTAAGATTACTGATTTGTGATAAAATCGCTTGTCGTGGTTGTTTTGCGTGAGCGATGACCTAACTGCTGAGTCAGCTCCGTCTGGTTAAAAAAATGAACTCATAAAATGTCAAGCAGTCAGAATCACCTGGGATAACTGGAAAATAAATAATAATAATAAAAAAATAATAATCATATCAAGTATTTTTGGTCCAGTTTCCAGTGGAAATATCTTAGTACACCAATATATAAGACAAAACTAACTTAGAAAGATTTTTTAGCAATAAACAGAAGCTTGTTATAAGTCAATAATTGGTTAATATCACTGCAAAATTATGACAGTTTTTCACTTATGGGAAAAAAAAACTGTTATAAGTGAAATAATCTGTCAATTGAATTAGTACTTTTTAAAACAACTAATAAGGAAATACTGACTTAAAACAGGTTTTTATTTTGTGCTGAAAAGCTTATCGTAAGTTTGTTTTGTTTCATTTCTAGTGTGGTAAGATTTTTTGCACTAGAAACTAGACCAATGTGTGCAAAAACACAAGATTTTGTGTACTTTTGGTGTAACTAAAGACTCTTGTTGTCGTTTTCCCACCTAACAGGTTCATCAATCCGTTCCCTCTGACTCCACTACTCAGTCTGCATCTCTCCCTGTAGCCCAGATTAGGTAGCATTCCAAAACAAAGTCCAAACAATTGAAACAGGCTCCTGTTCCATGGACACAGTCAACAATAATTTGACGCTCAACATCTGGTGCCTGTGATGCATTAACCTGAAAAACTCCTGGACAACAAATAAGCTGCACTGTTGCCAAAAATCCATTAATGACACATCAGAGAGAAACACTGCTGGACGACTGTGTGTTCAGACCCTCCAGTTTAGTCTGAATTAATCTGACACACACACAGCGTTCTGTTTGCAGGAATGTGCCCAGCTGTTTCTCAAAATGACCAAATTAATTGAAAGTAAAACATTAGAGACCCAGGATTTAGTGGGAAACCATGGCAACCATTGATCTACTTTGGTGGAGGCTGTTGAAGTAAAGCACAAACTGAAGAAAACCACAGAACCGGTCTGTGTACGAAACTAAACTCCACGGGGTTTACACACACGGACAGGCGACTCGGAACGGGAGCAAGTCTCTGACCCAGTCTCTCTCTATCCCAGTCTCTTTCTGTCCCAGCCTTTCTCTCCCAGTTCCTCTCTCCCAGTCTCTCTCGTTACTTTGGGAACTTGTCAGCTCGGCAGATTAGAGATTTTTCTGCAGCAGAACGTCAAAACACATCAAATTCTCCGCTGCGTACTTTGGGTTAAACAAATGAATCTGTCAGAGCTGCTTGCCATAAATTACCTTCTTTTAAAAAAAAATAAATAAATAAAAGAAGCGAGCCAGTTTGCAACATGAGAAGAAAAGAGAAACGTCAAGTAGATCCAAGAGTCCGGGCTGCTGCGGGTCAGGCTTTCCCAGAGACGACTTAGCGACTGGTAATGGACACTGGGAGCAGGCTGATGAGGTTTCACTTAAACCCGTAATGACTCGTGTTTGCAGCTGTTCTGTGTGGTTATTATTCGCCCTGGAAACGCTCCTGTTTTTGTCCGGCCAGCCAACACAAACTGAGGCAATAATGGAGCCGAGAATACGCTGTGGATCTGTCATGGAGCACAGCAAATTGCAGCAGCTTTGTGTCAGTCAAGTCTCATTCTGCTTTATTTATTTGCTCCTTCCCCCCCCGGCTCAGCGTGTGCTGTTTAGGTATTTTAGATGCATGCTGAGGATTTTACTGTGCCGGGGTAACAGCAGTAAGGTGAAGGCGAAGAAAATAACCTATTTTGAGCCTCATTTCTACCAGGAAGGCCGACCCACATCAGGTCCACGGCTTTAAAACTTTAGCCTATTACTGTTGGTAGAAGAAAACTGAATGTTTACCTTGAAACACACAAAAATACTGAATTATAAGAAAGAAAGCAGTAATACATATTCAATACCAGTTAGGGAGGATAAGCAATCACTGCTGTTAGACCTGAATTTACCCACAGCGAGATAATAGAAGAATTTTCTATTTAAAATAAGGATTTTTTTAAAAAACGGGTTTCTATGGAGTAGTTGTCAGTAATCAGTAGCTTACCTGCAGTAATACGTTATTTTTTTTGTGCTTTTTTTTCCTGATGTTACTTTCCAGAAACATAAGGCTAAAGACTATATTATCTTATTACAGTTTCATCTGTCAATGAGTTGGCAGTGACAGTAATGAAGTAACACATTTTTACTCCTACCAACAACAAACTTAGCAGTTTGGTAATATTAAGAAGTCGTCGTATGGAAACTGAAAGGGCGGCTTTCAGTCCCATTCCAGACAATTTAGGGGTGGGAATTTATCCTATTATCATTTATCATGACAAATATTACAAAATTGATTTGTCATCTTTATAAATGTCAAATAAAAATGTTGCATAAAAAAGCAAAAACTGACAGTATTACTATAAAAGTAATTTTTTACTATTTTCTCCACAGCAGAATTAATAAATATCAGTAAATAAATGCAGCTCCATGGTGTAGCTTAGTGATATAAATCACTTCTTTAATTAATTGGCAAAGAAGCAAATTTCAAATGGGTACATTTTTCATGAGCAGTATTTGTATCCATATATCTCCTCGCAGTCACATCATGCATGATAAAAATCATAAGAATAGTGTCACAATAAAATATTAAATCCCCTAAAGCAGAGGGAAGCTAGAAGTAGCATGTAAAGCAGCAGACTGCAGGCTAGTTGGCAGAGCTAAACAACCAGCTAAAATCAACTTGTTACACTCCTGGTGTATCACAACGGTTTACTATTTACTGCGTCACGGACGGTTATATATAATGTAATAAGCAGAGTGTTTCTCCTCTGATGAAGGAAATAGCCTCAGCACACGTAGTTCAGTAAAATAACACAAATGTTAACCTGATCAAACAGTAAAACACAACATTAACAAGTATTACAATCAGCTGAATTAGAGCCGCTCAGACCAGTAAAGCATTTAATCGTGAATCATGTGAAACTCTCTCTGTCCTGTTCAGATTAGCCTTTCACCGCTGAAAGAAGTCGCTGCTGCAAAATGTTTCACTGCTTCACAAAACCCTGCCACCAAACCTCTGAACTGCTCCTTTAAATTAGCAGTAAAAGCTGCTGCTACACCTTTTAAGCACTCAGTTTATGGTGAGGTCTCTATAGCAGCTGCAGTTTTCCTTCTCCTCCACTAGAACTCTAACAAACTGATGGAGTATCTGACAGAGCCTCAGTGAGATAAAGTGCTTCTTAAGCACCAGAGTGTAAAACAGAACACACACCGCTGCAGCGACACACCCTCACATCCAAACCTCTGCCGTTTGTCCGTCGCTTCCAGAGCGGGTTCTGCTGACTGGGTCAGAACCGGACCCGGAGCGTCTCTGTTATGGATCCGTCGCCTCCGTGCATCACCTTAATAGCTCCTGCCTCGCGTCCACAGGGCCGGCGGCAACAGGATGCACGCTTACCGACCCCCACGCGCACACACACGGCTCCATTATCGCTCCTGGTGGAGATGAGAGAAAGTGCTTACCTGGAAGAAAACAGAAAGAGAAGGACAGAGGTAATCAGGGTTAGTCAAATAGCATTACTGGCTGTTCCACTCTGCAGATGCTGTTTGCTCTGAAGAGCAACGGTTCAGTTGTGGAAGGTAAACTCATCATTCACACAAAGCCGGACGAGAGAGAGACATCAAAAAGCCCACAAATATTTCAAACACGAGATGGTCTCATAAGCTTAAAACTGCATAAATGCATCGACACATTTGGGCCTGTCTGGTCCATTTGGATGGTGACAGAATGTTGTGCAGAAACACGAGTCTGTCCTCCAAAAACTGTTACCCGAATAGAGGGAAATGGACTAATAATAAAAGCGCCAGCGCTCCGGTTAGCGTGGCATGTGAATGTGGAGGGAGGCAGGAGAAGAGGAACAGCCAGGCTGCTGGTGGAGACACAGGGAAGGTCAGAAACTCAAGAATTCGTCTGTTCGGTTGGAAGAAATAAATAAAAACAATAGAAACGTCACATTAGCCACGCCCCTTTTTCTACTTATAAAATCAGGAAATTAAATCTCTATAGAGTCACCAGATTGTGGCAAACGGCTCTCTAACAAAGGAAGATACTTCTATCAAAAGGGGCAATAAGCTTTTGTTTTTGGACATTTTATAACTATAATAAAGTTTTTGTGGCAACAACAACCAATCATGTTGCCGTGACGACATGTCCTTACATGGTTCGAGAGATGCTGTAGTAGAGGATAAGATCCCTGTCCGTTGTGATGGACGGAAGAGATGGTTGTAAGGACAATACCTTGTTGTCATGGTTACGCATCACATATACTGCCAAAGTAAATAAAACAGAAGCAGCAAAATTTCTTCCGGCTACACGCAATCAGGAATCATCCTAAACGTGGAATAATTCAGGCAAAACCATGAAAAAAACAAAAAACGAGAAAAGAACAAATCAGAACTTTCTTTATACTGCAGCTCTACAGCACAAGTTGGAAGACAAACACAGGCGCTATTCTCTTCAAGCAACCAGCTTTAATGAGTTCTGAATGTGGCTCACATCATTAGTCCACAATTATAAAACTAAACATTTCTCCGACATGATCCATCATGTAGCTCAGCCGCTCTGTGCACCCTAAACCTTTCACTCGCTAACTAGTTAAAGACATTGGTTTAGTCAATATAATCGTTTTAGTGGTTAGAAAGGATCCATGTATGCAACAAAAGATATTAATGGAATATTAAGTTCCTCTAGCGGTAATAGAGACAGGCAGCTCAAATTGTCTCTAATGTAGAAAGCGATGGGAATGGAGTTAAGATGTTTTAGTCAATCAGTGGATGCACAGCCTTTATTACTGGGCTTCATTTATTCTAAAGGCTCCAGACATTTCTGCCGAATGAAGATGGAGGGGAAATCATGTCCGACTTGAGGCCGAGCGAGGCATTCATGAGGGGAGCTGCGTCGATCCAACGCTCCCCGATGCATTCTCATTTTCCTCCAGGAAAAAGGTCAAGTATGCAGCTCCGGCTGGCTTTTAAAACGAGCCACGGGTCACGGCCCCAGAGAGGCGTTATTTCAGCCTATATTTCTCCAAAAATCAATGTGGAACACAGAAGGAAATCTGAATGAAAGAGCTAATTTAATGGACAGACTCGGAGCTCCGCAAAGGAGCTATAACAGTTTTTATAATGTTTCCCTGATGGAGAATCAGACCAGCGAGGTGATGAGTCAGACGAACGACGGCGCAAAAAGTTACAACATCATAACCTGCACTGCCACTTCCCTGTTTCACTGGGGCAGAAACAATTAATCAGATTAATCACGAAAAACTGAATAATCGTCAACTCGTTTAGAAATTGATTAATTGTGAGCTGGACTATAAAAACTAAAAAAAAAAGTAAAAGGCCATTTAACTGGAGAAGCAACAGACTCAGATCAGTAATTAAGCAAAAAAATAAATAAATAAAATAAAATAACAAAGATTTTTGCACTTGTCTATAAATATGCTCTACCTGGAAGTCAAGTGACAGTTTTAGCTTCACTTGACTAAAACTATTGATTGATTGGTTTTTGGTATCCAATCAATCGATACGTTTGTCACCAGATCAGCTGCATTGATAAGTGAAGAAGGAAGACATGAGCTTTTCACATGTTAATGATAGAACCTCTAGCTGCAGGTGCATCCTTTGATAAAAATGATCAAGTGTTTACTAAATGAATTGAATTAAATTTACCTTTTGGAATAAGGTCAGTACTTTTGAGTCAAATTATTTTTTATTTTTTTGCATGTGGTTACGTCGGGCCTTCTGTGACATCATCCCAACAGAGGAACAAAAATATTTACAGCTTTGAGTTTGCATGAAATCTATAAAAAAAACCTGAGCATTCAGTTCTCGTTGGTACAGGAACCCCTGAATCGTTAAAAATATGATATTCATGCCCAAGGAATGCTTATGTCAAAGTTTCCGTGACACTGTACCATTAAAATTACTTGGTCGACATGTTTTTGTTTTTTTTTGTTTATGCGTTTTTAAAGAAAATAAAAATAAGACTAATGTGACTCATTTCCACAGTATCAATAACGCAGATAACCCCTGCAAAGCGAGGCATATCACAGGCAGAGAGCTCAGGCGGCACATGTCAGAAAAAGGCTCGGCGGAAAAGCCTCGACTCGTCCTGCTTTCCTGGGGAAAAATGAACACGTCAGACTGAAGGCTCGTCTTTCAGGGAAACAACCTGCAAAGGGTGCAGATGACAGAACACAGGTTCTGATTAGAGCTGACAGGAAGCCAGCCAATTAAAGATCACATCTATCTGCCCTTTCCACTGCCCACGCCTTACAGTCTGCTCCTGGAGAGTGGGGGCTGCTTCAGTCAGTCAAAGACGATTTCGAGGAGGAGAAACCTGTTAGGAAAAAAAATGACTGCGAGATTTATTTCTGAGCTGTAAGCAAGCCATTAAATACGGCCCCAGCCCCTCCTAAATCCAGCAAATGGCTGTCCAAATGTTAATTTGCTCAACAGCCTGCAGATGATGCAGAACACAGCTTTCACCTTCTCCTGCCATACATAATTCATGCCATTGACTGGTGAGGCAATGCCACTTTCATGGGCCGAGCTCATAAAGTGGTGCCACTTTCACACATCGACGCGAGCCAGTGAATCCACACCAACTGCGCCGTAACGCTCGCAACACAAGCGACGCTTGGCGTGAAATGTCCCGACAAGATACGAGGCTGCTCGCATTTTTTTTGATACTGGCATCGGAAGCCTTCGTTTCGGTCGACGTGGAGAAGGGCTCGCAGACTGTCCCGAAACGCCACGAGATCCAGCAAAAGAAAAAAAGTGTTCAGTGTGATGAAACGTAATCAGCAAGTATCACAGAACAAAAGCTGCATTAATTGCATTTTAGAGGCGGGAAAAATGGAAAAAACCTTGAGTCCTGACTTTGAAATGGGAAGGAACTTCCATATATGAGTAACAGCAGCATCTGTATCTATTAATTTCTCACTGTATTCACAGAAGACTACGACAGAGTGGCGACCTGTCCAGGGCGTACCCCAACCCAGAACGTTAGCTGGAGATAGGCACCATCACCTCCTCCCGATCCCACTAGGGACAAGAGTGTAAGAAAATGGATGGATGGATGGATGGATTCACAGAAGAGGTGGCTTTTTTGAGACGTGCTACATCAATAATTGTGGAGATGCAGCATCGATGGCATATTTGAGATTTTAGCTTCCTTTACATCCACTGCATGTGTAGCATTAGCTCAAAGGGATTTTTTAGGGTCAAACATGTTAACCAGTGATTTTACACAAAAGCTGTATTATTGTGTTGAAGTGGATTCTTCATGAGGTTACCTTTTGGTAATCAAAGTGAAATACCCATTTTGAGAAAGGGCCACAAGATATACCATTAAAAAACGTTGATTAAACTGACACTGCCTGTAAAAAGCTATGGAGGACTGAATGTGAGAGTCACACAAGGAACATTAAATATACATTTTTGTGCTGCACAGCGTGACCCATTTCTGAGGATTTATCCATAGAAACGGCTTTTAGCTCCTTCTCTGTGCCAAACTGACTGAAACCCCCTTTGATTGATCTCGCTGCCAAAAGGCAACTAGGCAATCACCATATGACTCCTGCTTTCCTCTCGTATGAAGAACATTGACAAGAAACCAGCGTGAGAAAAAGAAGTCAATGAGGAGCTCAAACTTGTGACAGGAGAGCCTCCAGAGAGTCAGGAACCGCAACGTGGATTCGCTGCACCGCACACATTCCCGACACTGAGCCTGACCAGATGGCCGCCATCGCAGGAGTGAAACTCCACTTTGGACGGTGAGGAGGAGTGACGGGTCTTGGATACGGCACCCACTGTAAACATTTGCAATAACGTCTTGCAGGAGCCAGAACACAAATTAATATTTAATCTGACAATATGACACACAAGAGGGCAGGCTCCCCTCCTTGTGAATGCAGAAGATGCTGTAATTGTTCTCGCTGTAAAACCTCAGTAACAGCTTCGTGTGAGAGGCTCCAGACCAGTGAACAGCTGAGCATGACGGAGACGTAGCTGAAGATGTTTGGACAAGACAGACGCTGCAATGCTTAACATTTGTGCCTGATTCACGAGAATTAAAAGTTAAATAACTCCTAACTGTGGTTTAAAGATTTATATGGTGTGGAAAACATTCCTGAGTTAAGAAATTATTGTTTTCAGGAGCTTTGTGGTGTTGTGACTAGTGGCAACTCTAAACTGTCTCTGCCGACAGCATAAATGTTCCGCACTGAACAGATTTTTGCTTTAAAACACCAAATAATCCATGGAGGTTCTGCAGCTCAGACAGAACGTGGCATTCCACCGCCGCCATTGTTGTTGTTGTGCAGGTGTTAACCGGGTCATCGTTTCCAAATGTTCCCACTTTGCTTTTCTGAAAAGTTTCACTCTGGAGTCCTATTAGTTTTGTCCAGCCAAAAAACCCTGTTATGACAGAGGCACCAAGAAAAATATTTGTGTTTTACTGTACTGTCCACTATTTACCCCACGAAGACCTGCGTTTTATCGATGCTGGAAACCTTCCAAACAACCAACCTTACTCCAACACATACTGAAGAGCCGAGAATAAACTCCTTCACTAATATCCATATACAGCTGACCGTCAATTCACACAGACAGGTGATGGAAAAGGAAGGACTACTCTGCTCATCATACATCCAGCCATCCATTTTCCGACATCCTTGTCCCTAATGGGGTCGGGAGGTACTGGCGTCTATCTCCAGCTAGAGGCGGGGTCACCCTGGACAGGTCGCCAGTGGGTCGCAGGGCAACACAAAGACAAACAACCATACACACACACACACACACACCTAGGGAGAATTTAGAGAGACTCTGCTCATCATACAGTTTAAAACAATAAGAATATTAAATCCAGAAACTCTAACCTTGAATATTCCACAAGAAAAAATATACATACCATAATCTGAAGGGTCTTTTACAGAGGAAGTAATTTTGAAAACCTTCAATACAAGATTATCACCATCCATCAAATCAACCAAATCAAACACTTGCAAATGATTTCACCCAAAATATATTTACGTACATCAAAAACCAAAAGACCAACATTAGTGAAGGTTCTTAGTTTTGATGCATTTAATGAACAGAGTGAATTTTACACTACACAGTGGAAAAGGTAACTTCCTCTACTCTAATGACCAGAGTGTTTGTGCTTTACTGTCTTAATACAATGAATAATAAATCATTTAACTCAGTTTTCCTTCAACACAATCAAGAAGCTACAAGCAGTTTTTGGATCAGATGCCACGTCTCGTTCTTCTAAGGCCGATTATTTCGGTCAGTTGATCCGTGTCTCCGGCTTTGTTAATCAGCTGTGTATGCTCAACCTTTTCATCTTTCAGTTAATTCCTTCTATAATCCTGAGCCTTACATTACACTATTAACACTGCAGGGAGAAAAAGACCTTTTCCAACAGTGTTTTCTTTTTTGGGGGGGGGAGGTACAAAGTTAATTACGTCCTCCAACTCAGTTGAGGACAAGTCCTGCTGGTGGTGACGGCCAAAGGGCAGGCGCAGAGGGAACGGGACTAAGTGATAACACCAAAAACTGTATTTCTAAGGGACGACTTGTTAACTCAAAGGCTCATTATAACGGAATATGAATCATTCATTCAGCGTGTCAGAAATGTCCTTTTCTGAGTCAAATTTAATTTCTTTTCGAAGCCGTCATGACATTTGAAATTTGTCCTTATCTGCGCCGGCAGTGCAGCCCTTCAGGGGAACTTTAAAATCACTCACCTGACACCTCGCCTGGTGCTCCTCATGTCACTATCTCTCCTTCTCTGCCTCTCCGTTCGCTCTGTGCTTCTTCGCCTCGCTCACTGAGAGCAAATCTTAAGACAAGCGGTTTGATGTTCAAAGCGAAAGGGGCTTGAAAGCTTTCCACCAGCCACCCAGACTTCCCCCTTCAAAGAAAAACATGAATTGGCTCAAGAAAATTATTCGCAATGGACGCAAACAGGGGAAGAGTTCTCCCAACGGATGAAGCAAACTCTTTGCATACAATACAGGCCCACTTGGAGCAGTGGAGAGCTCTCCTATTAGCATGAGGAGAATAGATGTGTTTGAACCTGTGTTCTTTAAACAGACTTAAGAAACAACTTGTCTTTAATTAAGTCATCTTGACTGAATTTCTTGAACATGAACACAACTGCTTTCTGTGGTCACACTTAACGGTAATTTGTCCCAGATATGCTACGCTAGCCTGTACCAAACATACTGTAAAGTATTTCATGTAAATATTATGTTAATAAATTAAATAAGGAACACATTTGCACATTGCTTCATTGCCTTTAAGCTCTGAATTAAAGTTCACAGTTATTTACTGTGTTTTTTTTCTTTTACACTTATTTGACAGTAATTCCAAGAGGAACAATTGATGAATATGCCAGTCATGCAACAGAGCTAGTAAAAATGTAACCCATTATGTTTTGAATTTTTATGGATTTGAATGCTTATGCCACTTTTGACAATTCACATTTTCTAAGGAGAATTTAGAGAACTCAATTAACCTGACAGTCATGTTTTTGGACTGTGGGAGGAAGCCGGAGTACCGGGAGAGAACCCACGTATGCACAGGGAGAAGATGCAAACTCCATGCAGAAAGACCCCGGGCCGGGAATTGAACCCAGGACCTTCTTACTGCAAGGCAGCAGTGCTACCAACTGTTCATCCCTTTTTAAGTCATATTCAGATTTATTGAATATGACTGAAAGTAAATGCTAAGGTAATTATTTAATTTAAGGTAAAAAAACATGTAATTCAAAATATTTTTTTTTATAAACGTATAAATACTGGAGGCTCTGCTGATTGACGTCCCTACAGTTTAATTTACAGTTTAAATACAAACTCTATTTACAGGTGAACTATGAGTCCATTCACCACTCAAACTAGTGTCATGTTAGCTACTGTTTCTTTTCTATTACCTAGTTGGCCCATTTTCCTGTAAAAACAACACTCTGTAATCCTGGAAGATGGTGGACTGTGAAAATCCCTGCAGATTAGAAGAGTCTCAGCCCATCTGGCACCAACCACCACGCCACATTCACACACTGAAATCCAGCTTCATCCCCGTTCAAACTTCAGCAAGTCATCTCCATCACCTCTACATGCCGCAACGCACGAAGCTGCTGCCAGATGATTGGCTGATTTGCTCTGTGTTTGAAAGAACCGAACATCTGTTCATGATAAAGTGGTCAGTGATCGTTTTTATGGAATGTAATTAGACTAGTTATTAACTGTATGAGGAAAGAGAAATAAAAGCAGAAATTTTTTGTTGTCAACCTGTACAACAGAAATCTTGTAAAAATTATTGAAAGCAATATATTTAGTTTGCAATTCTTGTCCTTTTTTCTTATTGGACACCCAGCAGCCCGGCACATTATCAGATAGACATTTACATTGGAATTAACAAGCTGTCCAGAAACACATTCACACAAACAACCAAAATCCTCTCAGTAAATGTCTCTCTGCCTCTTCCGACTTCTCACTTTTAGAATCGTGTGTCTAATGACACTCATAGGTCCCTTTCGGAAAGCTTTATGTTTCATATTGCCAAAAATTGTGGCATATTTTAGGGTAGGCCACTGAAATTTCTTGACTAATACAAATCTAGGTGCACATGACAGCTGCTGCTTATCTCTGCTTTACAACACATCCATTGTTACTCGTTTTATCTTGAAGGAAGTGGCACATTAATCTGGGAGCTGCAGAAAGGAGGAATGTGGGGAACATCAGTGCGACCGAAACCCGCCGCCTTTTCTTTCCTTTACACGGTCCTTCCCATCGGACCTCACCGATTGGCTGCACAGGCTGGATTTGTCACCTCTGAAAAACCTGAAAAGCTTTACCGCAGAACAACATTGTCCTTTTCTGCTCCCATTACCCCAGAGTTTAATTCTGTGTCCTGTGTTGCCCCCCCCCCTGACTGTGCGTCAGATGGTCAAGAGTGACAAAAGTTAAGCTAACGGCCCCCTCAGCTGACTCCATCAGCTCATGGAGGTATTTGACGTAATAAATGGGCGAAGAGATAAAGAGATAAAGGAAGATAAAAAAAAAAAAAACGGGAGCGTTTCCTCGAGTGTGGAGTTGAGGTTGATGGTAATGGTTTTGAGATAAAGGACGGAGGGAGCTGCAAGCACGTAGAGAAAAATGGTTTTCTAATCCAAATGACAGCGATGACCCCATTGTCACCAGGGGAATTGTCCGCTGCACTTTGATTTTGCTCCGTTGGACCACTTGAGAGAGTCCTGAAACGATTCCAGGCTGAACCACGTCCGCCGAATCCTCCTCTGGCTCCTTTGTTGTCTGAGGAGGTCAGGTTACGCCAACCGCATGGAATATTTCTGTTTTTTCTACTATGAATGGAACTATTTTAATTTTTTTTCCCAATTAGACCTTTATGAAGGACATAACTCCCACTTCAAATCCTATTTTCTTTTCAATCTAGAGGTGGGTGAATCTAATACTTAGTGTCCTCTGACAACCAAAGGAAATCTGCAGTATTTACTAAAACTTCAGCCACTATTAATACTACAAACCTCTACACCCTTCATCTAAAACTAAACTCAATTTCTCTCTGCATCTTTAGCCAAACAAGTCATGGCCTTTACCTCCCGTTTTTGGGGCAAACTGAGCTTCCTGCTTCAGTTCAGCCGCGGTGTCTGTCGGGAAAAAGGTTCACTTTGAGTTTTTCATGAACCATGACTGCACAGAGACCTTTCCATCCCGGCCTGGCCTTGGAGCACAGAAATAAATCAAAGGCAGGATGATAAAAAAGAAAAAACTTTTTGTTTTCCTTTGCCCTTTCAGCCACAGCTCGTCAGGTGCACGATCACTGAAACATCACTGGAGGACGATTTAAATTGAGATTTCATCACTGTAGTGATGAAATCCAATTGCAATAAAAACAAGACTCAAAGTCTTGCTTTGAAGGAAACACTCCTCATCAGTACACTTACTTTAAAATCTTACAAGGTGATTTCGTGTTTCCAGCGTTCCTGAACGGCTTAAAACTTTAAGTTTAAAGCAAAAAGAGGATTTCACACGAGAGTTGATTATTTCACAGAAATGGTTGTTTACTGTTATTTGGTGAGTTTTGAAAGGCTCAGAGTTCAGAGATGCAAACCAGAAACCGAGTAGCAGAACACAAAAACATGCTCATTTCCTGAATATTAATACAAAAATATTGCCAAGAATTTATGGCATGAATATCTAACGTTGGTCAGCTTCAAATATTCAATTTAATTCAGAAGTAATGGGAACAATTTCACTAATCTGCTAATAGTGGAGAAAATTTTTAGCTTAGCGCTTTTGCTGACATTGAAAATATTTAATGCACTTAGCTTCCCCTAAATTCATTTTTACAGATACATTTTAATAATTTACTTGACTTTTTTGTTAAATAAAATTCAACATCAGTGTTTATGTTCTGCTTCTTGACTTAGACATATTAAGGCGTACTTGCTGTATGAACAATTAAAATAGCAACTTTAATCGTTTTCAACATAATACTCAGATAGTGGTGGATTTTATCTACCCTGGGTTCCTCTGCATTTTTCCAGCCAGTAAATAAAAAAAACAAAAACCTCTAAGCTAATGATATTTTTTTTGCAGGAAAGTCATGTAAAAATCACTTTTTCTAAGCTATATTTTCTGAAATACTAGGTTAGAGAGCAAAAGTCCAGAAATGATTATATTTATCCATATTTATTAACACCTACAAAATACTTTGATCTAAATCCATCTTTTTCCAGGCTGTGTAGAAAACCTGAGATTAAAAAAAGCAACAACAAAAAAAAAGATCACAACCCTGACAGAAAAAGCTCCTGAAACATCCTCAAGTTAAGTGCAGTTAAGTCAGTTTGAAAACTGCAAACAAAAGAGAGGTAGGAGGAAGAAAGTCTGCAAATAGAGAACACTCCGGGGACACACACCAAAGATAAGAGGAGGCAGAGTGACTGAGGGAAGAAAGAGCCACCTGATAAGCAGATAAGAGCAGAAAGCAGTGGTGTCGACATTTAAAAGTGACTGATGGAAGTAGAGATGCAGAGTTGAGTTGCTGTACTGACAGCTGACAGCATAAACATAAGCAAAGGTACTGTATACGCTCCACTAACTCTCACTGATGGCTCCTCCGAGGGACTGGTTGATTTGTAAAAGTTTTTGTCCTGCTCAGCTGCGTTGAAGCGTTCACAGTTCAGGAATCTGTCAAAGACGGAGCTGAGGCGCGTTGGTCAAATCAAAATCTACTACGAGACCTCACAAGACACGAGTCCGTCACATCCCCATTTAGACATTCACAACTGAGCAGCTTTATGGGCTTTAATGTTTACACGTGGAACATTCTGACACATTTTATCTGCTCTGATTGTTCAGCTCATTGGTCCAGAAAGAGACTTACAGTATTCATACCAACCATCCATCAGTTTGTGCCCACTTTTTACAGCATCTTTATCAACTGGTATTTAAGGAATCTAATAAAAGCTACTCACTGTAAGGAAAAGTCATTCAAACAATCTTTCTGCGCAAAGTTAAATTAAAGGCTATGAACAATACAAAAGAGATTTTTAAAAAACAAGGTAATGGGAGACAAAAATAATCAAATTCAGAACCAGCTGAGGACCATCAACGTTCTTTTGGTTCCAACAAGTAAAAGGTGCCATTACATTAATCCAAACAAAGAAAAATACACACAAACAAACCTTTCAGTTCATGTTGACACAAAGATTTTGAGTTTAAGGATTTTTCTCGAATGAAAAAAACAATTTCAGATGTTTGAGTCGTGGGTTCATCAAAGACTGAATGTAAATGGCTTCAGTTTGGGAAGTGAAACTTCCAGAGTTTACCTGAAGGCAACTTTCACTTTCTTTAGGTCTGATAAACAATCCAGTTGATTTCATTGTCCTTAAAGAAAAAGTAAAGCTTCATGCGATCTGCATCAATGTGATCAGAGATGTTTAATATACATAGAATATTATTGAGCAGAAAAAGAATGGTTCCTAAAACAGAACTGTGAGAATCTCCATGAGAATTCTCCAAAATATGTCACTTGTTTCTCTCAGCAGAACACTTCACTAAAGGGTCATTTGCTAAATTTTCCATAAAGCTTAGCAAAAACACATATCTCTACCAGAAGACATAAGTCACATAGCCACTACCTTTTCCAAATATTTCATGGATAAATGGTTACTTATGTAAAGATGGTTATTCATTCAAGCATTCAATACAAAAAGTTTTACCATACTTCACAAAAAAACAATACTTTTGATAAACTATTTCTGTTATCTTCCCTTCTTTCTTTGCCTCTTTGTGGTTAACAAAATAAAAGAACGAATGGCTGCTTTTCCTTCAGCTCAATTACCATTCAGATTTCTAAACTATACTCCAGTGTCTGTTGGTTTCCCAGACATCAGTGATAGATCTGATGCTAAAGACACGAAGCCACTCACTGAGCTCCAACTTCAACTATGGCCACCACTCGACTGGAGAGCTCCGCAGCTTTCATGTCTACTTCAAGCAACCTTCCACCTGCTTACAGCCTCAGCCAACAATACTTGACTTCTGCTCTCCAAATACGAGTTCATCTCCTTCAAATGCCTTTTCTTCCTTACTATAATCACTGCCGGTTTCACAGCTTGAGTTTATCCTCGTGGGTGAGAACGGATCTGAACGTTATTTTCTCCGCATTGCGAACACACTCCGATGTTCTGACTCAGCAGCTCTACCCACCAAAACCACATGCTCGATGAAAACATGGATAAAAATATTTCGATTTCCAAGTAATCCTGCAAAAATAGCAAAAGAAAAAACAATTTCTAATTATCTGCTGCTCCATTTTAGTCTATCAGTGGATGAATCTCAACCAATGAAATGCGTCATTCTTCCATTCAGCTCACTGTATTTAATGTGAAGGATGCATTCAGCTACCAGATTCAATGCTCTACTTAATCACAGCAGCTTGTAAAAGATCTACAAATAGTTTTCCTGTGCTGAGCAGTATCAATCAGAGCTCATTTTATATGATCACAATCCGGACCCAGGAGTAGGTCTGAATAGGAGTAAGTATCCCGTTTAATGCTGCAACCCTGTTAGGCGTCTTAATTAAAACCTTGATGTGTTTGGTAATGATCGTGCTTTAAAGACCAATCTAAAGTTAAAGAGCCGGGCAGTATCCTGCTAATTCGATGATTCCTCAAAAGTGTTTTACTTAACTGGATAAAGTATTACTGACAATGTATCAGCCAATCAAACGCCCCGCCGGGTCAGTCTTCTGAAGGGCGCGGCGGGGAGGGCAGGAAACGGGTCACGAGTTATCTGAAAAAGTCGACAGAGAGATTACAGAAGTCCCAGCTGTCAGAGCGCGGCGGCGAATGAGCAACACAGCAAAATAAAAGCTGGGAAAACACGACAACAGGGCGGCGAGTGATGGACACGTGTTGACAGGACGCGTCGCCGGTGATGAGCAGGGCGACGCTCTGAGTCATCAGCTCTCCGGCCAGGAGGCACGCCAACAAGCCCGGCTGTCAGGTCCGCTGCACTAATCCACAAGGCAGGAGTCTGGAGGAGGGCAACTTTAACCTTTTAAAACCAGAGACTGAACCCGGTCGGTTTTTAGCAGAGCAACAGGGTCGACTTGTGACGGAAAGGCTCCGGAGAAGCACAGAGGGAGCCGTGACGACAGGAGACCAAAATATTCCATCAAGAAATGAAAAATTATGTAGGAAAAAAAAAAAAAATGAAATCCAATAGTTTGCAGTACATGACGATATTCCTTTGGTCATCAGCTGGAAGTAGCTGATTTCTCTGTCCAGTTTGGGGTTCCTCTGCATTCAGAGGAGTTCAGGTATCATGGTGGCTTGTTGCCGAGTGATGATGGGATGGAGCAGAAGTCAGGGATCTCACTTACAGATTGTAGCTAAAACAAAAAGACTGCAGATAAGATCACGGCCACAGTGAAGATGAGGAGTCAGCAGACTGGATCCAGCCACCTGCCCAGGATGCTTCCATTAGGCCCTGAACCAGGAACCACCGAAGGAAACGACAAGAAAACCTCAGAAGAAGACACTGAGTGCAGCTTCCTTCTTGATAAAATGCACACAAAATTGAGTAGCGTCAGGTTTTAGAGGTTGAATGATTTCTCTTTTGTTGTTGTCTACAGACCTCAAGTCATTTCTTCTGCTTGGACTAGGGTAGTGTGTTTGTTTTGGTAGTATTTACCCAGAATGCCCTGTGCTATAGTCCACTTCCTGCTTTTGGAAGGGTCTTAGGTCCATTTGGCATTCACATATGCATTCAAACCAAACCAGAGTTCACTTCAACTGAACCTAAACCAACGTCTGCCATTTTGGTCTGGACCAGACCAAAATGTGTTCACAGACTGTAATAAAGGCGAAGTCCTGATGTTGAAACAAGAAAAGCACCAACAATACGACAGCCGAACACAAAAGAGGCAGAGCCAAGTTCAGACCCAGCATGTAAACCACCATCGCACTAATAAACACAGCCAGTAGCAGCCAGAAGCAGCCAGTACCAGAAGACGGGCCAAGCTCCCTGCCGACAGCCGTTTCAAGCACAGACAGATTGTTGTACAACAGATTACTGCTGGGTCACCACAATGGAACATTGTTATGCCATTCATGCAACAATGCACCATAATTTCCAATAAATCCATAGTACCACGGTGGTGATGGATCAGTAAATGTGGTGGAGAATCACGGTACTGTCTTACAGCCGCACATCTCAACATACAACTGAAACATCACAAAAAGAAATTATTCAAGGACCTGAGAATCCAATGTTTCATTGCTACAGAAATGAGAAAAACATCTTTCCAAACAATTCTTCAGTCAGAATCTGATTGATCATTTCAAACTCTGTTAAAGTCACTTATAGAGAAAATAAAACACACAGTTCTGCTCAGTCATTTATGCAGAGTCAGCAGCGAACCAAATGAATGGACTCCTGCCAGCTCCAGCTCTTCAGAATGTTCTGGTCGGTGGAAGGAACTTTGTTTGCTCTCAGCAGGGGAACAGAAGGCGTCCGAGTCGGGCCAAATCCAAACTCCATGAACAAGTAAGGAGACCGGAGGTCAGCGTTCCAACTCTCGTCTTCTGAGCACAAATGAGAAATCCAACATTTCTTCTGTCATCTGTGATACACACACATCACATAGAGCCGCATTGTTTCTTCAGGAGGCCTCATTTGAGGGAAATGAAGACGGGGAGTAAAACCTAGTCCTTTCATCTCTCCCTTCTTATCTCTCTCCGTTATGATCACCGCTCTAATGAATCCAACTGGAGAGCAGGGTATTAGTCCCTCATTTCAGTGAATGAAGCATTCAGGATGGAAAAAAATACCCTTAAATTTGCCCTCTGGGGAACATGAAGCGCTTTCGGTTTCCTCAGACCAGGAACGGCAAAGATTTCCACTTCCTTTTATTCAGAGAGACATCGAAGAACTCCTTCATGCATGTAAGCAGGTCAGCAGGAAAGCTTCTCAAGCAACGCAGCAGAACTCAAATACAGCAATGCTGAACATATTTAGGATGAATTTTTATTTTCAAGATGCTAAAAGCATTTCTGAAATGCATATTGTTTCTAATGGACTGATTGTTGCTAAAACACTCAGTTTCATCTGACCACATGGTTCCAGTCACGCTAAATGAGAGGAAAGACTTTATTCTAGCATTTCTCCCAAACAAACAGCTGACAAGGCACTGAAACAGGAAGTCATGGATCTCTACGCCGTCCTTCCACGATTCCAAGATCGTTTTGGTGATTTTTAAAAATCAAAATCACTGATTTTGTGCTGCTACTTAAATATTTGCAAAAAATTTCCCAAAATATTTGCACTCATGTGTGACAGTAAATGTGACTTTTTGTTACTTAGCATTGTGCCTTGGTACTTCAGCTTCCCAACCATTTAGAAATGATCCATGGAAATATCCCCAAATAGGTGAAACTGTGATTACTGAAACACTAATAGGTGAGGTCCGCTGCACACCTCAGGTTGGTTAGAGCGCATGAATCAGTTAGTCCCTCCAGTTTTGTGCGATTCCACGATCACAGATATTCATGAAAAATCAACAAACCCCTGTCATTTTTTGGACTAGCTTGTAATTGTGAGTTGATAGGTGAGTAAATATTCTGCAGAACTTCCACTATACTGCTGCCTGAGCCTTACTTGCGTTTGCAAAGCAGCCAATCCAGGCGCACCATTCATTTTGTTTATCACCGATTGGCTGAACCCATGTGAGCAGAGATAAGGAAGACTGTATGTTATTTTCTGCTGTAACTGCTAACATATAAAATAAACTATATTTGGTATTTGAACTGCTAAAATAGGCAGTAAGGATTTTTGAATGGCGTCTCAAGTACTTGTGACTTTTAACCAGTTGCTGAAACAACAAATACTGGTCCCTAATTCCTGAGGTCCACTGTGCAAGCAGAAAGTGCTGCAGTTGTCTTATTTTATATTAACAGCTAGAGGTGCTGTATGGTGTGGCACCTGTGATTTTTCTTTTACATAAAAACTGAATAAATGTACTGAAAATAAAGGTTGGATTCTTAATTTTGGGGGATTTTAAGAAATTTAAACAAGACTCTAATAACCACGCCACATTTTTCTTTGCTTCTCTAAAATCTTTACCTGCTTGTTTCTCTTAGAAAAGAAAGCTAGATGTTTGCAATCAGTAACAATTCACCAATATTTGTCGAGGAACAAAAGTGTGAATTTAGATCCCATTTTTATATGAGATTTTTGTAATTTAATGGGATTGGGACAGAGATTAAAACTGGGCCAATTAAAATGTCCGAGCTGCATGGAGCCACTGGCTGGTTATTGATTGGATTAGCAGATTGACTACAGGTAGCCAAGCCAGTCCGTCTGAACTGGCCGGCTAAATGTGCCATGCTGCTAATCCGGAAACCCTCTGATCAAATTAAAATGTTTGAGTGCATGAAGGGGAAAAAAAAAAAAAAAAAAAATCTGTGGATCATTTCCAGCTGGACGAATTAATCTGTAACCAGAACGACAACCCAGGACTGGTGGAAAGATTTAATTCCATTCCAGTAGAACAGATTTCTGCCCAAAATGGAGGCTTCAAGTGAAAACTCCCCGTTTAGATTATTTAAGGATTATGCTTAAATAATAAACTATACAGAAAACATGGTGAGCTAATAATTCATGTAAATCAGAGATCATTTAGTCTTGGTCAAACAAATTTTCTAATAATGACGTAAAAGTAAAATTAAAAACAAGATTAAACAAAGATGGTAACAGAAATGCGATGACAACTACGACAGCTTAGACTGAATAAGAAATTACATTTTTAAAAATTTGAAAAGCTTTAAAAAGAAAAAAAAGATATCGGTCTTTCAAAGGTTTAAATAAAGTTTTCTGCCTCAGAATTCAGTTTCAACAACTGACCTTAATTTGACGGGGAGTACCGAGGAGCAAAAAAAAAAAAAAACCCAAAAAAGATTAAATTAAAAGTTTTATAAGCACATTTGGTTCTGTGAGCTTCACTCACCAGAACCGCCACCACAGAACAGTGTTTCTGGTCCAGAAACAGGCGGCTTTTCTGACAGAACAGACGTTAACTGTAGTTTATGTGAATTTAGGCTGGTAGACTGGAAAGCTGCTGGTTCTGGGCATCTCTTCATTTTGGATGCAAAACTGGGTAAAATGGAAGAAAATTAATCAGGAATTTTACACCAAATTAACTGAAAAGTGCTTCAGGCAATTAATGTGTCCAGGTGGTTAGGCTAGCTGATACTTTATTGAGATTTGAGACTCAGATTAATTATTATTATTAATTATTTCACATTAACCAATCAGACATTCATTTAAAAGATTAGATGTTTTTAGCAAAGTAAAATCACTCATGTGAATGTTGACAGATACTGAAAGGCGTTCAGAGTGGACCTTAAACTTTGGTTATGAAAACATTCCCACTTTGGAGACTGACAACAACAAAGCGGTTGAATCAGAAAGTTTTCATGGTCACATCTGAAAGGACTGCGAGGTCATCTCGAAGGGACTCTTTGAAGGCGGCTGAATGCAAGTGAAAGGTCAGGTCTGAGGTGTTTGTGTTTCATTCTGAACATTCTGCTCATCGTGACTGGATTTTCAGCTTGAGATTTATCTTTACTGACAAAGAACAGTTTTCCTCTACAAGTGGTTGAGGAACAAAACAAATAGATGCTCTGAGAATCTAATCTGTTCTGGAACTTCTGGTGCGAAAGAATGCGGCTGTCACAACAGATCTGGGGTAAACGCATCCAGTTTCCACCTACAGCTGCATTATAACCAAAACTACCCAGAACCAATCAGAACCTCTGGGTTTGAAGAAGCTCCTGATTGGAACATTTCTGTCTGTACGGAGTTTGAACAAGTGTGGCAATAATCCAGTGAATCCCTTTGATAGGAGGAAAAAAATGATGATGAACTTTGTTTTGTGCATCATTTCTGTGAAACACAGAGGAAGACCTTTTGGTAAGCAGTTCATCGTATTCTTGGTCTATTGCTTGACCTTTAAGAAGCCTTTCTAAATGAGCTGGTCCTCTGTTACTCCATGCAGGCATTAAAGAGTAATGGCCACACTGGAGCTATGAAGGACGCCTGCTGGGATTTCTCCTGGGAGCCATTTTACTAACCATGAGTGACAACAGGATGTGAACAATCTGCAGAGAGGAAGTACTTTAGACAAAGTTCAGTTAAAGACGGAATGCTAAAAAAACCCAACAAAAAAACAAAAAATAAAACATGAAGATGGTTCACGTATTCATCCTGAGGTGCTTTCCGTTGTTCACCTAACAGCTTCTTAAAGATGAAGAGAAGTAGCTTTGTGAGACGACATTTTTTTCTTAAAACTTAAGAGTCATTTCTTTTGGCTGTAAGTTGGTAATTTTATTCAAATAGTTTTGGTTTTCCCTGGTTATTCTGGATCTAACATCTCTTAGAAAATTCTTGCTAATTTTTTCTTGTTTTGCTCTTATCTTTTTTACTTTTAGGCAGTTGCTATGTTGTGAAACCATGGCAACAAGGCATTGCTTTTACAGCCAGGAAATGATTAGCATCCCCAAAGCTCAAATGATACCTGAAATACAACCCCAAAACTCAAAAAAGAGTTGGAAATAAAGTTTTCCTGGATGGCCAAAGAGCAGAGAGAGAAGGAGGACGTTCACAGTATTCCTTCCATCCATCATGAAGGCCGAGGATCCAGTCCCCTACTCCAACATCTTTCTACCTACATGGCCAAACAAGAGTGGCAAAAGCAGATGAGGTGGATTAGTGCAGCTTTCGTACAAAATATCTGTTTGCATGTCATGACAGTCATAATAACGTCACACAGCAACAGTCTTCAGTCAGAGGCCTCTCCAGATTTGTTGCCAGACTGACTGCTACTGGAGAATCTTCTTGCCCACAGCATCACCGTCCACGACTCTTTAAGATATGACAACATCCTTTGATTCCCCTTTGGGATAAAATAAGATATTTCTTATTTAATTGAATCTACAGAACCTCTGATCTGCAAATAAGAAGTTTTCTTTTCGACCAAGAAGAAAATGTCTCCACTTATCACAAACTGACACAATAACACATGTATTTGATGTAAATATTTCATTTTCCTTCCTCAGTTCAGTTCTCCTACTCTGGTTTAGTTTCAACCGGAGCAGTTTTATATCATCGCTAGGTCTTCTTGACCAGCCGTACGTCAAGAGCCTCTTCTCTGAGGTGGAAGCTGCGTTTTCTGCGTAGGCGGTGGTGAAAAGTTCTGCTCAGTGAAACCGAGCTGCAGACAAAGTGAACGCCATCTGCTTGACCTGCTGGGCAAGTTCACTCAAACGTACTGAGAGAACCAACTGCGCGGCAGCAGCGCTGAGCATGAAGGCAATTGTAGCAGATCCAGCAACAATGACCGAATACTTGTCAATCTGAAGCTCCATCACACACACGCGCACACACCCCCTTCTCACACAGTGTGACTCCCCTTCCCCCTTTCCTTGTAATTAGCTCATTTCAAACAAAACATGAAATGAAAAACACTAACTGAACTTAAATCACCTTCCACAGAGATCTGCAGTAAATCAGTATTTACAGCAAGTTGAGTCTCGCTTGAATCTGAAATAACTCGCAGCATGGAAACGCTTTGAAATTCATGCTGGAGCTTTAATTTGCACACCGCGACTGCGCTTATGTAACCGTTCGTCGTGGCGGTTTGGGAAGCGGAAGAATTATGCGGCCCAACATGCGCTTTGACACGGTTGTTCTGTGCTCGAGATCAAATGTTTCTGTTTATGTATTCGCTTGGAAATGATCGCTCCACAACATCCGCCATGTTATGGAGCGAGAAGTTAAGAATTTAAATCCTTTATTCCATTAGCAGGAGGCTTCTGGGACATCTGAGCAGAACCTGAGCCGTTTCAGTTTTCCTCTGGATAAAAATATATATATTTTTTTTATGCAAATAAATTAAATATTTAGAAGTTATCTTCCAGCTGCAACAAGTTATTTAATCAAAACTGAAGCAGAAAGTAGATCCTCGTTTCCTAACCAGGTGGAAAGACGTATCTTGTTGTCATGGAGAATGTGTTAGTGTGTGGAGGAATGGTCAGATTATTGGCATCAAGCAGAGGAAGACATCGACGACAACGCAGAAAGGACAAACTGGGATGAAAACTGTGCAACAAATTATTAGAAGTTAAGAGTGGAACATCGTGTTCAAGAAAAAGTCTTAAAGTATTGTGACTGGTGGTCATTTAAACACTGGGTATAATCAAAAGCAGTAAAACTCACGGTTTTTTAACACTGACAGTAATAAAATTTCTACACGTACAACGTAAAGGAAGCTCAGGAGATTGGGAGTGAAGAGCTGTGAAAGCCACCACACAGTGAAGCTAACTGGAGGAAAAGGCTTCAATCTACAAGGGAGAGTTTTTCCTTCAGATCTGCTGATGTGCAGGTTTGAGATCCAACAAAGTTGAATCCAATGAACGGCTCGTTGCTGGTCCTGCAGAAGAGGTGATTCAATGGTTCGGTCCGGGTGTGTTGGAGCAGGTTGCACCTAAAACCTGCAGGCCAGCAGGTCTGGATCTGGAGGTGATCTGATGAGTCCAGATTGACTCTCTTTCTGAGCGATGGGCGTTTCAGGGGAAGAACAGAAGCAGATGGATGATGAACCGTCATGTCGAGCGTCTACTGTCGCAGCCAGGTAGAGAAAATTAAATCTTACTCCGTAATATCTGAAGATGACTTATTATTGCCAATAAGAATGATGATAGTAAAGAAAAATAAGGTATGAAGTAAAGAAAAAGTGAAGAAGAAAATCTAATAAACAGTAAATTACTATTTTAGGACGACTATCTTTTATTTGTTAGATTTTAATGACAGCATTGGGTGGAATAAAATTTCAAATGAATCTAAAATAAAAGAAAATGTGAATAGTAAAAATAACAATCCTGACGATATGGACAGTTTTGCTTTTTAAGAAAAATCATCAATTGGAATTTGTCATGAGAATTTATTTATCATGATAAATGATAAATAATACGATAAATGTCCACTCCTATTTACGAGGTTTTGTGTGTACAGATATTGATCGTGCAACACGAAGAGAAACCTCTGCACACTCTGAGGTCTCCGTTCGACCAGGTATCATATTCTAGATTTCCGAAGACTCAGAAAGACAAACACTGAAATTATAAATCACAGTTTTTGCCGGAATAATGACAGCGGCTGTAACCTGGGCATGTTTGCAATCTACTGCAAGGAATCGGACAAAAACAGTGATTACCATCGAGATCTGGTTAAAAAAAATATGACCAAAGATGTGAAACGTGAAGCCGGCTTCTGAAGGCCGACCGAGTCCGGATTCACAAAGGTGAGAGCAAAACGAATGACTGACACGCCTCGTCCTGTCAGACGGCTCGCAGCGTCGCGCTGCTGCACACCCAACATGTCTAGACAGATAATACCGTGTGCAGGGAGGAAGGTGGTAATTTTAAAGGGTACATCTCATGACGTGAGGAAGAGGAGGAACACATGCGGCGGCCTTAAGAGAGCGCTCTGACAGCCAGGTTTCATAGTACAGAGCAGAGCGCTGCGCTGAGACATGGCTCCAGGCAACGTAATGGAAAAAAGAACAAAATCTGACAATATTTCATTTTGAAACATGGAAAGCTCAATATGTCCAACAAAGCTCTCCTTTTAAATCCTCTCACAGTGTGAGAGATAAGCATGCAGCCGCTTTTAGAGATGACAGTGAAATGTATTATGCTTTAACAAGGGAAAAGGGGGAAATTGGCTCAGACTGATGTGCTGTTTCACCCCTTCAGAAACATTTCTTTTCTGCTCTACATGCTTTCGACCCATCTGAATTTCACGCTCGGGTATGAACCGAGGGGAAGCTGCTGCAGGAATAAAAAACAAAACAGAAAAAAAGGAACAAACAGGGGAAATACGAAAACGCGCCTTTATGGAGGTGCGCAGATTTCCTGAATGAAACAGACTGAATAAGAAAAGTCCACCAGCATCTCATGGCTTCTTTCATTTAAACATTCGGGGAGATTCGTAGCACGTTGTGTAGGTGGGAAGGTTTTCAATGCCAAACACGGCTGACAGGAATAAAAGTGGCTGTGATGCATCAGAAAGCAGGAACACTCCCTGCAGTGTAACTCAAAGTCTTTGCGTGGTTCGTTTGAACAGCAGAACCAACAATACGCTCTTACCCGTCCTCACATCTCACCCACACCAACGTCTATTCAACTCCTCCAAAGTCCTGTTTCTAGCTCATTTTATACCATCAATGGCCTGACTAAATGGAGAAAATGTAACTAATTATGCCCCGAGGGGAGGCCACACACATTCAGCGAGGACAAATGGTTCATTTCTACAAACTAATGTTGCAGTCAACGTGTTAACGCCAAGTCAACAAGGTTGAACTGTGATTCTCTGAACGTTCAGAAAACAGTAAATGAAACCGGTCACTGTGAAGACAGAATTCCTTCTACAGAGATTTGGTCTGTGTGTTATGGCCAAGAAGACAGTGTTGACCTCAAAGGAGCAAACATTGATCATCACTCAGAACCGATACAATGATTGAACATCCCAGAAAATTCAGTCAGAGCATGAAGCTCAAAGAAATGACCAAAAAACCAAGTGATCCAACTCAGACTCTGCAGGCCTTAGTTGGCAGGTTAAAGGTCATGGCAGGAGACGGCAAAATCTTTGGGACTGATAATGCTACATTCCAAATGTCGGGAAATTCCGACTTCCCATTAGAAAAAAAATCAACTGGAACACATTGAGAGAACAAGTCCAGAGATTAACCTGACTGAAATGCTGTGGTGGAACAAAGGTTGTTGCGATACTCAAACTAAGAAAAATATTCCATACCATTTCAATACATCATTTTATGAATGGAGGCTTCTTTATAGTCCAAATAATCCATGATTAGTTATAACAAACTCCATGATGATGATGTATGCTAGATGACATGAAGCTAGCTACCTCCGTCCAGCTTGAACTGTAATTCTCACACAATAACATTCATTTCTTTCACTTTCCCCAAGAGTCAATAATGCAAGGTATTATTGGTATAACCCGGTCATCTTAAAACCTTTGTAGAGTTTTTAATCATTTTACATAGAGAAACATGAATACAGTGTATTTTTGGATGAAAAGAACCATTTGCAGGCCTGTTTGTTGAGTGGTAAAAAGCTCCCAGATTATGCAACCTGCTCACATTCTGGCAACCAGCAGCACCACTGCCAAACTCCTCCAACTCCCCACAACCCTCTCCGATTATTCACACAAATAAAAGACTCAGTGTGCCATCTGTTCTTTTCTTTCAAGGGAAAGAAATCCTGTTCCTTCCAGTAATTAAGTCCAGAAGAACACATTTTCTGACTGGAAACAGCATCAGTTTCTTCAGCAAACCCAACGTCTCTGGGAAAAAAAACAACCAAAAAAAAACCAACCTCTGAATCAGCATAAGTATGTCAGAAAACTCATTTATTCAGTCTTTATCAATTCGGCAGCTCTAAGCAGCTTAAATTTGATTTATTAGATTAAAAGAGGAACAATAATCTCTCCCTTAGCTGATGAAAAGTTTTCTAACGGTCCTCTACCCTCTCTGTGACCTTTCAGGATTCCTGCGGAGAAAGTGCGGCTGCAGCCGAGTCTCTCGGGGCGTATCTCATTTGCTGACTGCGGCTTCCTGTCCTCTCCGTTTCAAAGGGAACTGCAGGCAGATTGTTTGCATATCACACCGTTTACTTCCCAACCAATCTAATGGTTTCCTGTGAAAACACCAATGCTAATTTTAGCAACGTCAAGTTGACATTGAGAGGAGAAACTCTGCTGGTTCTTGTGACAGGAGTTAGAAACATGACTCCAGGCAAGCTTCTTCACTTCTGATGAAAAAATAGATCATCTAAAAAAAATGGAATAACATTCAGATTATCACAGTTTGCTTCATTTATGATGGCAGTAGAAGCTGATTGTAGAAGATCTGCACATCTGAACAGAGGGGGAAGAGTCAATGGAGAGAAATTACAAAGACTCATGCAGCAGTTGGTCATTAAACTGGACGGAGCATTCACACCCGTCCAGTTTAGTCCGCTTTAGTCAAACTTCAGTCTGACTGTCAAGAAAGTCCGGTTTGTTTGGTAATGTGTGAATGTGTAATCAAACTCTGAAGTGAACTCTGGTCCGCCTAGAAACTTCGGTCTGGGTTCAGTTGAAGTGAACTTTGGTTCAGTTTCAATGTTAATGTGAACGTCAAGTGTACCGGAGACCGCTCCAAAAGCAGGAAGTGGACCACAGCGCAGGGCATTCTGGGTAAACACAATCAAAATAAACGCACAAATCTAGCGGGACAAATGAAACAAAATCTGATGCCACTCCATTTTTGTTCACATTTCAAGAAGTAGGAAGTCACGCTAAGTTTCTTCTTCAGAGGTTTTTGTACAGTGATAATCTATAAATATAGGCATTCACACATAAACCTCTTGGCAAAACATTTAATTTTCTAACAGGAAAATTAGTGACATTATTTTGGTTGATTTGAAGCAATCTTGTAGGCTGACAGATTTTTAGCTGTGCGCTATACTGCCCCCTATGGGTTTGGCATGCTTAAAACAACAAATGGCTGCATATTTTTGCAGGTTCTTGTGAATGAAAACCTTTCTGAAACCAATCAGATGATTTTTAAACGATGTGGTGGAGATATTTACTTTTGTAAAACCCTCGCTACAACATTTGAACAGATGGAACTCGTCCCATAAATCTGGAAGGCTGGTAACCAGTTAGAAAGACGAACTGGACCAGTCTGTACACAACATTAGGCATGTTACTTGTGGAGGCTGACGATCTTTTCTTTGTTTGGTTCATCAGAGCAACGAGAAGAAGAAAAATGGTCTCACTCCACAGATTTTTCTTCAAGCTCCGAGTTAGCAGAAATATTTCATATTTCCAGTGTAAAACTGTAACATAAATGATGTTGAATAGCAACAAAGATGGAGGAGGGAAAAATGAGCGAGGATTAACTTTTATGCCGCAGCAGCCTGTAATTCGTATCCGACTTGTTCAGGTTTTATGTCTACATTGTTCACCCTTACTTTCTGAACTGCCACTGTGCGCTAACAGCCATCAAAAGGTTCTGTCACACAGCACAAAAAATGTCTCTCGGTGACTAAGTTCACTCTCCGCTGTGTCTCTTTGAAAAGCGCCCCTGTGCACCCGAACGGCGGTAATCACGTCTCTGCTGCCGGTATGTGGGTCGAAGGAGATCAATGGCGGCAAATCGGACTCGCAGTCGCTCTTTTGTCGCTGCTGTCGGGACGTAGGTGGAGGCAGGGATGGGCCTGATGTAAATCAAAAGGTTTTCAGTTCAACCCCGAGGAGACGGGTTCAGACGGTATCAGCCCTGGCTATAAGTGACCTTCAATCCCTGAACAATGAGTCATTATGGAGCTCTGAGAGGCCCTAATAGACTGACTGATGGATGAACTCAGAGAAGATGAGCGATTTCTACTGACAGAGCAGAAAATAGTGACATTATTTTCTAAAAATGACAAACCGCGACTCGCCTGCACATCCTTCCTTACTTACAACAGAGAAGGTGATTAGTTATTTCATGCTAATGTATCAACTCTAGAAAATGTGCTTTTATTTTTATTATTATAATGTTTGAAATTCCCCCAAAACCTGATTAACAGTGAAGACTCCTGTTTTTTTGTTATATTTTATGAATTGTATTATTTTGGTAAACACTAGTACCTGTACTGTCACTTTAAGAGAGTGTCTTATGACATCAGTACTGTAGTACCTAGGCTGCCTGAAATTTTCTTTGCTTTTGGTTAAGCTCGCGTTTTATGAAATATATAAAATAATTGAGAGCTTATAGATGGTACTGGATAGAAACTTTTAAAGATGAATAAAGTGCTAAAAATATCTAGTTGTTTTGCAGTTTAACACAGAAGTTATTCAGTTAATCCTAGCTGATTTAAATCAGGAGAGGTTTGGTCAGATTTTATGTCAGATAGAAAATAAAAATCCTTCTTACACTGTAAACATCTGGTTTCAGCTGCACATCTCCTCTCTGCATGCTTGGTTCTCTACTTGAGTCAGGACAAAAAGCTTAGAAACTTTCTAGAAGCAGCACGATCCCTAGAAAACCTTAAATGACTCTGGCACTGGTAAAAAAACAACAACAAAAAACTACAATGTTATGGGAATACATGTGGAAAAAAAGCTGTTAGCTGTCTTGATGTTTGTCCCATGTTCAATTAACAATCCTTCAATCAAAGTAGTGTCCAAACGTCTCAAAATCAACCGAGGAAAGCATTTACAAAATATTTAATGTTGATTTGTTCAAATCAGAGTTCTTTTGTCCTAATCTTAATCTCCAACTGTGGAGTTATTAGATTAGGACAAGTAGAACTACCTTTAAACATATTCACATTTAAATCAGGCATGATGAAATTTAGAGGTTCAGAAAATCCATCCTGATTGCTTTTCTCCCCATTTTATTGATTATTTTTCGACCTGACGAAGCATGTGACAATTATTCACATATGCAGGATTTACATGTCTGCATATCATTATTGACGCCTTTTTTGTGAATCTGGTGCAGAAATGAAGCAAACGGCACTGGAGAAATCCCCCGTCTATTTTATTAAATATTTAACCCGGATTAGACCAGATCTAAGCTACAGACATTTAACCTCACAGACCATTTGTTAATTATTAAAACATAAAAATGGCTTTATAATGCAAAATTTCACTTTAGTCACAGATGCATATCGTTTTTTGTTATTTTATTTGCAAATAAGTACAAATATTTGCATTTAGGATTTGGTTCAACTCATTTGGATCTGGTTTGTGTGACTCAAAATATCAAACCACACTGAATGTATGGCGCATATATGGAAGAGTCTTTGACGAAACAGACATAAGAACTCTAACATGCCATCAGGTATGAAACCAAAGCATTAACTTCCTTCCATCAGCGCAGAAGCAGAACTCTTGTGAGGAAAACCAAACCTTTCAGCTCATTATTTCTGTTCAGTGAAGATGAGACCAAAACATCCATCTGTCTCATTTGCATGATTTACAACACAGAGCCAAAATCACACCAGATGCAGTTTTCATTTCTGTCTGACCCACAATTACTAATAGTCGCTGATGGCTGCAGTGAGTAAAAATAGTAAAACTGAAACAGAAATAAGGAACAGAATGGAAAACATGAGCAGGGAAATGCAAAACAGCCATGACGGAAGAAAATATGGTAAAGAATATGGATGTTTAGGAACCAAACGGCTACACCAGCATCATTTGGTACTTTATTGAGGTACAGCAGACCCTGTTTTAAATACTCAAATACTCCACACACACCCTGAAAACACATATCTGCCTGTTTTAATAGTCTGAACAGCAAATATACCTTAATATGCATTAATATACACACTGGGAACCATCAAGTACTGCAGAAGATAGCATTCACAAGCTTTCATATTTCATCCAATCACCGCCATGGAAAATAAACGGCACACCTGGATTGGCTGCTTTGTAAATACTAGCTTGTGGCATGTCAAGTAGCATTGAGCTAAGGTGTCTGAATATCCTAAGCTGCATTTTGTTGAATATTTTAGATATTCTCCATGAATGGATTGATTTATGGAGTTATGCGCCACGGAAAAAATCTGCAAATATTACACAGCGACTGGACGGGGAAGGGGTGTGAAGGGGATGGAGGTCCCACTGTGGTGGAAGCCGATACATCATCACTTCCTGTTTATTGGTTGCATGTCACAATACATGACTTGATATGTCTGCATATGTAACAGTTATCAGTCTGCATTATATTCATGAGTGTCATGATGAATGAAGAACCCAAGTGAAGAGATGTAGAGAAGCAAGGATGCAGCCAGGAGTGAATAAATAATACAAATGTACAGCAGGATGGCAGTAAATATGATACATATGAGATAAAACAGAGGAACCAGTGAGAGCTAATGAATCCTGAAGAGTCTAAATAGTGAGGAAGAGATGGAAAAGACAAAACGGGCCAGAAGAGCTAATTACAGGTGAGTGGATGCAGCTGGGGGAAAAGAACAGGTAGGAGAAAATGAGGAGGAGATTAACAGCCAGGAAGGAGAGCAGAATGGAAGGCTGGAAAAGAAAAGGGGAAAACAAACTGAACAGAAACATATCCAAAAAACAAACAGTGAGAAAAAAAATTAACTGGTACAAGAGATAAACTGAAATGGCAAGATAAGAGGAAATAAAGGAATATAAAAACAGAAACATACATGATACTAAAAGTTCAAACATCTATGGATCATAACAATTAGACAAAATCATTTCAGCCGTTTGTTGACAGTAAACAACTGCTAGTTTGTATGTTTTACAATAAACCTCATTTGCATCAGGGGTTGAATAATTTTAGCTGAACCTTGTGATGATATAATTTAAAATAAGACTTTTTTTCATGAGAACCAAAAAACAAGTTATTGTCACTGCTCTCTTTAATAGTCGCAGTGATTAAATATTTGAAAGTCAGCTGGAACCTCCCGAGAGTTCAGAACACGGCGTCAGATAAGACTCTAACCCGGCCCGACCGACGGTTCCGACTGTCAGAGACGGTGAAGTCTCCCCTGACAACAACAACAGACGAGGAGTCAGCGCGTCGCCACGGTGACCCCCTGTCCACCACCCACAGCTTCTCCAATCACTGGAACGGACCCGGTCTAATGAGTGTCACTTCTGTTTACATTATGCAGATGGTGGGTGGCTGGGATGTCTGGGAAAACTGGGATGACTGGGATGTGTGCATCCTGAACCAGAGGCAGAGTGGGCAGCCTGACAGGTGAGGAGACTGTGAGCTGACAGAGGCGACGTGAAGCTCAGGGTGACGTTTAGCTCTGGGGAAACTCTGACACACATCAGCCAAACATTGTAGACGACCTCACAGCAAAGCAAGGCATGATGGCAGCGGCACCTGCAGCAGCACGGCGCTGCCCGTCACCAGAGACCACTGGCTCGTTGTGATGCGTCCTGCTGGAGGATCTGATCCGACCCTCACTTTATTAAAATCACCAGCTGGTCCAGGCTAATTCTGCCCAGCAACCTCACACAGAAATCTGTGATTGGCTCATTTCTAAAGAAACATCTCTTTAGAAATGAAGAGGTGAAAGGGGAATAAATGAAAGATTTCCCTTCTTCATTCTGACATTGTGACAACAAGAGATCAAACTGACTTCTCAGATCTGCTTCCTTAAAGTCTGCAGAAGATCAGAGTCCAGGGTTTGTAAATGTGACCAGTAAACCTACTGGGCTAGGGAATGTTTGCAAAAAGAAACCTTTAACAGGGTAAAATATGCTTTTGAAATATTTGGTAACACTTTATTTGACGGGTTGTGAATAAGACTGTCATGACAACGTCATAAACATGACATAACACCTGTCATGAACATGAGTAAGTCTTTATGAATATTTATGACTGATTAAACTTTAGCTTTAATAACATAAAGCTACATGTTTTTTAAAGTTTAATCAGTAATACTTTTATAACAAATTTATGTCAGATCATGATTTCTTGGCTAATGTCAAGTTGTCATAACAAAAACATTTTGAATGTCAACTTTGTATTAAAAGTGTCATGATTTACCGAATGACACTTTATGACAACAGTCATAAATATTCATAAAGACTTACTCATGTTCATGACGGGTGTTATGTCATGTTTATGACGTTGTCATGACAGTCTTATTCACAACCCGTCAAATAAAGTGTTACCAAATACTTTTACAGGGCTGCTTGTGAAGAACAGCATCTTTCATTTCAAATTCAAGACGCTTTCATTTTTACAGTTGATTGTCAGATCAGTTTTGCTGTAATTTTCTATAATGTCACTTTAAGAAAAATCTTTAAATGCTAGTTATTAAAGCAAAAATCAAGACACCGACAGTCAAGCCCCCACTTTCTGTAGGTAACCTAAAACAGGTTACGATGACTTTGTGTGACCTGAAAAAAAACAGGTTATACTAGCAGAGTATGTAAACATTTGGTTTTCACAGTCGGTCGGTAAAATGAAGAGATGTCCGTTTAATGCTAGACCCCAACAGCCATCAGCTGTTAGCACAGAAAGCTTGTCAGCATGTCACAGTTGTAGTCGGTGCCATGCCGACGCCACTTTTCCTCCAGCTCTTTCATTTGGAGCACAGCTGATATCTCCTCCTCTTCCACTTGGGTAAACAATGGCAGGGAAATGGAGATGGAGATGGTGACTCACTCCCGGCTGGATGTTGCAGTTCACTGCCATATGAAAGTTTAATCAAAGGAACAGGAGGCATTCATAAAGTCTCTCCAGAGAGCGGCGCACAGCCACCAAACAGCCAGGGTTGGCGAGGGGTCTCATATCAAATTTAGTAGTCATTAGGGTTGCTAATAACCAGCAGCAGCCGATGCTGGGGAGAAGGGGACAAATGAAATGCCCCTCCTCATCTACGGCCCCAGAGGAGAGGCCAAAGAGGGGGCCAGACCTCACCCACATCTCCATAAGCATTTTTAATCAAATCTGAGACGATGAAAGACAAACAACCAAAAGCCGGGGTGGGATGGTATTTATTAGCAGTGTACTTCCAGCCTCCCCAGGTAGCTGCGCTCCCCCGGCGAGCCCATTGTGTGTCGACACACACTACAGAGTGTTTAATCTGCAGCCCGAGTACAAAGATTAAAGTCGATGAACGACTCTGCAGACGACACAGAATCTCTGCAAGCCGTAAATGTCGTGCAGAACAACCGGTTGGAAGGTCAGTGGCCATCTTGGGGGAGTTTGAGCCATTTCCCTGTTTGCCCCTGGTGTGAGGGAAGCTGCCGGTGGGGAGTTCTCTACGCGCGCTGCCGATTGCTACATCTGCCACAAGTGCTCCATAAACGAGAGTATGTGGAGACAAACGGCCAATCTGGTGGCGGTGAATTATCCAACCTATCTTTTAGTGTGGGAGGAGGACTCCCACGTAGCATTCTGCAAAGGCTTTTCACGAAACACACCATGTGGAAGGTAGAAATGAGGTCAGATGAGCAAAATAGTAAAGTCCAGCAATTACGGGTGTTTATCTGCAAGAAAATCTCTCTAAAAGCCCTTTCAGAAGAAATTAGACCCCTGGGAAGTGATCTCAGGTATAACAGAAAGCTAAAAACCTGTCGGGTAGAAACAGACGAGGCACTTCCAATATGCTTGCATTTAATTTAACTTAATTTGTGTATACAAAAACCTGATTTCCCATCTGGCTGCAAATAAAAAGTGGCAGTTTAAATTTGGTTATGTTAGACACCTGTATGAAGACGGTGGTGAAAGTTAATAACTGTCTGGAACTCGTAGAAAGAGCAGCATGGATCCTACAGGATGCCAACTTTTAGGTTTGTCCAGTAAATCCACAAATCTGGCCTTTTTGAGAAAACATGAATAAGAAAATCATAAGTAGTCTTATTGGACGTTTACCACCAGACACATAGACACAACAATGAAGGTGTTGTGGTCACATGAGATTACATGTTGGTGGAGTCACATGAAACATGCAGTCAGAGCTTCAATGGGACAGTTTAGACCTGCAGCTCCCAAAGCCGGAGCCCGGACTAAAACTGAATATTTACTGTCATTTCCAGAATTTAAGACACTTCTGCTTTTACACGCTTTGCACGGCGCAGGTAAAAACTCATCCATATATGATATGCAGTTAATGTATGGGTTTTTACCAACGTGCTTCCAAAGGCTTTACTGCTGCGTGATGAAGAGGAAGGCACAAAATCAAAAGTGAATTTTCCTGGAGTTGAAAGTGACATCGAAACGACGACAGAGAGACCGAGGAAGAGTCAGACTGTTCAACACCAACACCCAAGAAGACGACTTTAGTTGGTTTTAGTGCGCAGGAGGAAGATTAAGATTTTAAGCAGCCGTGTTTCAGGCACTAGTCGAAAAAAAATAATAAAGTGAAAAAAAATATCTGTGTAAACATCTCATGGAGACCTCAGGCTCATAGACATAGGCTCATAAATCTGATATATTTTTCATTTCAACGATCATGGATGCAGCTTCTATTCAGCACTCAATAGTTCGCACATTAAGGCAAGTCTGGGGTGTTGAGATCCTCTTCAGAAATCCACCTAGAAACTACAACATGCTTATCCATTTCAGAAATGTTTGGAAAAAATGAACAAAACCAACATATTGCTGATGCTGGTTGTGTTGTCCTGACTTACTGGAAATGCTTGCATGCTAAGAGTTGGGGTCAAAAGTCCATTACAATTATCTTGTGGGTGAGAAGCTGGTGTAAATCAAAGCATGTTTATGGGTTAGAATGGCCTAGTCAAAGTCCAGAGGTAAATCCAGCAGAGGATCTGCGTTAACAGATGGCTTCCATCCAATCTGGCTCGTTTTACAAAGAACTGGAAACAATTTTATCATTTAGATGCTGAAAAGACCTGCAGCTGAAATCTACAGAGAAATGAGATTCTACAGAATAAAATCCGAAACACATGACTCACTTTACTTCCAGTTCAGTTTCGTACCTTCTTGTGATGGTCTGTCACACAACATTTCTAAAACATACACCAGTTCAAGTCTGTAGCGCAACAACATAAAGCAGACCTAGCCTTCTGCTAGTGAACGACTGTGGCTCGATTCCATCCTGTTAGTTTGACTGCTGCCGTTTCCTGCCGTGTGAAACATAATGGCTTTGAAGTTGGTGACCAACAGTGTTAATAATAACAGAGTAAAAATGTAATGAAAACAGACAGAGGTATCCTTAAAGCTCTAACAATGTCCAACCACATATTATGTGGTGACATAATCAATTACCCGAATCAATCCCACACAGAGGTAACAGGGATTCCGCCGAGACCCGAGCTGTATGCTCACGTACAACGTATAGATTTCCAATTTCTTTGTAGCGGCGAGGAGAGGGAATCCTGATGGAGGAACGGCGGCGGTGTATTGAGCCAAGTGTCTGTAAACTCACAAATGAGGAGGAGGAAGATCAGCACCTGCAGACGCAGCGCGGCGACGGACGGCTGCTCCACTTACACGTGACGCATTCGTTGACCTCGGGCAAACACTTCCTGGTTGATATTTGACACTGTTTTCATTCAAATCTGCACTCAGATATTAGAAATATGGGATTAACATTTTAGCAAAGCATGGTGAAAATGTTCCTCCAATTATTCCGACAAAGCACCCCCACCCCCCAAAAAAAAAATCTAACCTAACATTTACTCAAACAGTTGCAAGTCTATATTACAGAAAACCTGCAAAATGTAATTTAGTTCAGTAATTTAAAACAAAAAAATTCAAACTCAAACACTGATTTGTTACATAAAGTGTGACAGATGTCAAGTTGTTTAACGGACGTCATTCGCCTCAAAGAAACGAGAGCAGGCCGCCGTAGGTCACTGCTGTTCACAGAGTGCTTTGGTCTAAGCATAGAGATGGAAAATTGAGTGGAAGGAAAACGTGTGGTAGAACAAGATGTGCAAAACAACAACTGCAGCACTAAGAGAAGGCACAAATGTGAAGCAAAGCCCGCTGACGTTTGACACAAACTGCAGCTGCCACAACAAACTATCATATCCGACAGTCACATCCTCACTCCTGAACCAGAAACAACTCACATTTTGGAAAATGTCCAAGTCTGCAGTAGTAAAACTCATATTCCAGCTGAATCTCAGGAAATAATAATGATAAAAAAAAAGCCCAGAATAATGTTATATTTTGGCCATATGTTGCTCCTCACCAGCTCATAACTTGTTTTTTAAGCACCCAAATAATAAAGTGCAGTTTTATTAACCAAGCAGAATTGTTAAGAAGCATGGAGAAAATGCTGATTTGGTTTGGAAATAGTCCAGTATTCTGCTCTTCAGCGTAGTTCAAACTGTCTGACCCAGTGCAGGTTTTATGAGCTCATCCATACAGATGCTCTCCTCCACATTAACATCCATTAGAATAACATTAGACATGACATCCATCTGCTTTTTAAGGATGTTTTGCTGCACAGAAATAATTTTAAAGTTGTAGCAATGCTAAAAAAAAAAAAAAATGCAACAGCACTAAAACATTTTACGAGGGTCGTAATTATTCTCGACATTTTCAGACTAAAAACTACTAATAGCTTGAAGCATTCCTGTTTTTGGTTTCTGAGAAACACTTTCAAAGATTCAAAGAACTTGAGTTTTTTAGTTGTAGAGAAAATAATGAAAATGGGATTCTGAACTGAGGATCAAGGCAGTTCAGTTTAGCACTGATTAACATTCCACATTATGGTCTGAGAAATCACCGCAGGCTGAAGCAGCCACACACTTGAAGACATAAAAAAGTTCATTGTGGGGCTAAAAATGGACAAAAAACAGCAAAGTCCGACTTCAAAATCATTGGGAAATGTAGTTTTTGGGGATAAAATTAGAGAATAGCTTAATTTCACATTTTAAATTTGTACCTTGAATCATAGAAGTAATTTTATATTCACATTTACAAATTTTCAACTGAGTATATCCACATTTATTCTTGTAAATTTGAGAAAATGTAGAAATGTATAGTTGTCTGCCATAGATATGCTTCCATGTGGCCATAATGTTTTTAAAATCTACGATGACGCCAATATTCTGTTGTAACAACACAGTTTTCATAAAGAACGAATAGAAACCGGCCATGATCTTTGAACAAAAGATGGTTGATACTGTTGCTTGCTTAATAATAACCACTGCAATTGGTACAAAATCTTAAACTCAGTTTGTATGGTGCTGCATGCATGGGAACTGTTGCACTAAGTAAAGCCTATTCCGGTAGAAAACTAAGAAAAGAAGTCATACTCATTCTTATTTATACTTCAATCTGATACAAGAGGTGTTTTTCTGGTTTGTAGTTCATTGGTCAGAATCTGGACTCGATTTTCTGCGATGCGCTCTAGTCAGCGATGAGAAAATCCAAAGCAAACAAAAACAAATGCATTAAGACATAAAAATAGCCTCCATTTTCTCCCTTTAACGGCACGAACCACCAGACTGGACTTTATTAGTTACAGACATATCAAACGATGTATAAAAGGAATAAATTTAAACTTCCTTCATGTCTATGATAAACATTCTGAAGCTTTTTTTTTCTTCTTCGTTTTTTTTTTTCTTTTTTTTCCTACGTTGTTTTTACAACGTAGGAAAAAAAACTCTCAAAAGGCCCAAACTGGAACTGGTGGAAGAAACCCGACCAGTTTGACTCTGCTTCTGGCTCATCCAGACTACAACCTGTAAAGATCTGAACTGTTTGGGTGGATTTAAACAAGTATTACCTGATCACTCTTAAAAAAACAAGCTAAATTTAAACCTGCTGCACATTCAGATCTGAACACCAGATCCACTTAGCTGCAAAGTTAATTCAAATTTTTCATCCCCGCAGCGAGGGCCAAGAGTCCCACCTTGCCTGTTAGAGCTCAGAGATAATATCACAGGTGGCCCGAGCGGCAGGGGAGCCCCAAATCTCTATTATCAGCCCGAGGCAAGAGGCAGTGGAAGGAAGAGGCAGAGGAGACCGCAATATGGTGAGTTTAGTTTCACCTGGCCTCACAGTTTGACCTCTGGACTATGTGTCAGCTGCTCCAGAAGAGCTTGAAAATAATTAAGGAGCAAAAAGTATTGAGAATATGAAGCGGCCTGGGAGGCGGCGCGAGGATAATTCAGATTTAATGTGCAGAGAGTCGGGGAAACCTGCTGGAAAAACCTTCCAACAGGAAGTGAAACCACCGCAGAGCATCAAGGACCGCTCGTAAAGTGGAAATTACTTTCCGGTTTCAGAAGAGCTGCTGATATTTCATATATAAAATCGTTATCATTTATAATGGACCACAATGGGACAGCTTTCCTAACCATTAATTAGCCCGATGCAGTGTTCATCAGCTCTCCAGGGCCATGAATGAGCTGTAGTTCTGTGATCAACTGAAGAGCACATGGTGGGTCGGGCCCTGGAATCACTGAACGAAAGCCTTCATGTGCATCTTTTTATTGGACATGTACTTCATAACTACATGCTCCAGAGGGGAGCAGCTCTGTTAGGTCTGTTTCTAGACCCTTGTTCATGTTAAGGTTGAATTCTTGCATCTTTGGTAATTATTCCCTCTGGTTTTGGAAGCTGTGCAGCTGGAAGGATTTCTGCTCTTACCTTCTTACTTTTGGTAAGTTGTGATGCGTAACCTTGGCAACGAGTTATTGTTTTTACAACTAGGGACAGCTGATTTTAAAAAGAACACCTAAATTATGCATATGAGGGGAGTTATAAAGGCGACTTCTAGAAAGACAGAATGAAGAAGTTCAAACCATCTCATCCATCCATCATAATGACCAGCGATCTTATCCCCTACTCCAACATCTCTCTGCCCCAGTTTTACGGCCAGACGGCCTTTTGAAGGTACTTGGATGCTTTGAGTTCGACCACACTGGATTCCCTTTTGGAATAAATAAAGTATGTTTGAAATGACTTTACCAAAAATCTATTCTGGTTTCTCCTCTTTTTGCTCTTTCACCATTTCATTTCTTTATCACTGGGGTCGTTTTGTGGCCAGCAGTCTGAAGAGAAGCTCTCTGGATATTAGGATCCATTTTATACCTGTGTGCAAATTTTAATCTTTCAAGGTGGAGTTTTGTTTTTTCTTTAGATTATATTTTGGATAATCTATCTGTTATTAGATCAGAAAAAAGTTGGAATTGTGTGCAATAACAAAAAATATACAATGTAATTCAATAAAATGTCTAATGTTAGCATTATTATTATTATTTGTCTTTATAATTTATGAAAAATAAGAAAAAATGAAGCTGCAATAGCAGAGTACACGAGTAGCAACTGAAGGATGAACTGGACCAACTGGCAAAGTGAGTCAGCTGTGAGCCGGCCGGCCATGTTGGCTGAACCGCCGTCTGCTGTTGATGAAAACTGGAGATGTGTTTAAATAACGGAAATCTGGAGTACTGTCATCTTCACGTTTGGTCATAAAGTCATTGTCAGAGAGCGGAGCCAAACCTGAGCAAATAATGTTGGAGGGAAGCTCACCATAACAACCACAGTCATGCTGCGCGGCATTTCCAACTGAGCTGCAGCAACCACAGTTCAAAGGTCACCAGATGGACCGTCCTGCCTCTCTCTGGTCTCATCGTGACTTCTGTTTTTTTTACTTCCTGCTTGTATCCTACTGGAGTTCTGCGTCCGGACTGGAAGGTTTTCTGTTCGGCCCTCCATTAATGGACCAGATGGAAGCTCCCCTTCCAGTTAAGAGTCTTAATATCCTGCATAGATTTGACTTTCTATTCTCTGGATTCCATCCCTGATTGTCTTCATTTTCCTGGAAGTTTTCAGCTGTTGCGACAGCAGAACATGAAATATAATGAAAATCAGTCTCGCCTCATCTCCCCAGGCCTCCAACTACAGGATTCCAGCAGCAAAGCATCAGGCTGGGGATGAATTATTGAGAAAGGAGGCCTTATAGCTTCTCTCATTATGGGGAATATCAAAAGACAACACATCCCAGAGTCAGATGGGATGGCATCATTTTTAGATGCATCCTGTACTTTTTAACTGTCTTCTCTGGTTTGATTGATTGGCTCAAGTTTGATATGTTATTTATTTAGAGCTTAAGGTCAGAGCCACACAGAAATGGTTTACGTTTACGTATATGTATATAAAAAAAACATCATACCATTACTGCCTTTATTAAATAAATCAGACTACAGGTTCTTATTTTCACAATTACATTATTCCGTCTATTAAAAATATTTGCCTTTGTTTTTTTTTCTTAAACCCATATTTACGTGTGGATGCCACTGCATGCCATCACACTGACATCAGAGAGGTAGCGCTGCAGGGTCGAAATGTCTTTATATCAAAAGGAAGCTGTGCATGGAGGAACACTGTTAGGAAATCTTTATGCTAATTAAGTCATCTTCGCTGTGAAGTCTGTTTTTAATAGATGTGACATGAACTAGACTTTAGACTCATGAAGTGAGGGAGAAGAAGGAGGTGGGAGGAACAAAGAGCAAAAGCCAAGAAGTGGATGAAAGAGCAGAAGGCCTGAGAGGAAGGCTGTGAACAAGAAGAAGAAGAAGAAGAGGAGGGGAAAAGTCTCTTTTTCACTCTGACCCCCTTCTCAGCCGCTGCCCTCCACGCCCCCTTCCCCTCTGGGCAGCCAGGTGGCCGGGCTGGGCACAGACGGCCCTCCTTCCCTCCTCCATGCTGGCTCTGCTGGCCCCGTCCAAACACAAAGCAGCAGTAGAGGGAGGAACCGGGCCAGACGGGACACAAAGGAGGGACGGGCGAGGACAGTCTGAAGGCCTGGCAGGCGCTCACCTTCCACATGAGGCGCGGCCAGAGCAGAGCAGCCGGACCAGCTCGAAAACGCTCTCTGGATTCAGTACCGTCAAGAAAAACCACAAGCTTCTAACTGATTACAGCTAGTTTGATATTAAAATGATTCGTCTTCGGTATTTATTAGGTACGGGCTGAATTGGTCCAGTATCGGTACTGTCCTCATTATTAGATTACTGCAGCTTTGTTTATGTTGACATAACTTAATAAATGACATATACAGACTTCTGTGTGTAGGATGTGTTTTACCCAAACACATCCTGCAAATACATGAATAGATTGATTAACTATACGGTACTATACCAATATTCGAGGGCAGATCTGTTCCCTAAAATAACTGACAGCTGAAATCAGCAAATACTTGAGATCCCCAATAACAACACTTGAACTATTTTGATATTTCAAATACCAAATGTATGATAATACGCATTAATATGCACAGTATTAGCATTACAGCAAACATCTACAGTTGTCTTCATCTTTGCTCTGAGGGCCCTTGGGGGTCCAGAACTCCTGGATTGGCTACTTTACAAACACCAGCCAATAGATAAATAGATATTTTTTTGAATATTTTACAAATGCTCTTTGAAAAGATCCACCAAAAAGCAACTTTTCTCCTAATAATATAAAGTTACATTCCACCAAAAAAATCTGGTAATAGAGGCGTCCCCTTCAGTTTCAACTGATGGGTGGAGTTTGTTACAGAAGGCCTCTTGTCATTGGATAGTCTGCTGTTCAGCATCACCTTCTTTCGAGATGTTTTAGTGTTGAAAATCTGTAGTGTTTCTAGTGTTTTGTGCAAATATCTAGAGAAACATCTTTGAAACACTTCATGGCGGTTGTGTCAGATTTCCAGAACAGCAACAGGACCACAGAAACTTTTATTTTGCTTACATTTACCATCCAATTTTTATGAAAAATTAAAGATTTAGAAATACTGGCAGACTTCAGGAAGACTGAGACTCAAGGTGAGAATGTTTACCTTCCAGAAATGGCTTCAAGAGGGAGCTCTGTATCGATGCTAACTCTGCTAATCGCTAACAGACGAAGCAGCTATTTATCGATGCTAACTGTGCTAATCGGTAGCAGTCGAAGCAGCTATAACTTACTTCGCTTTAACTTCGCTCTAAACCACAGCTCTTTTAGGCAGCTGTGGTTTAGAGCGTTGTCACTGCTGTTAAAGCCCCACAAACAAAAATAACACACCCATTTTTCACAAAAAAAACTAACATAAAAACTAAATTATATAATAGTGGCTTAGTCAAAGTTTGAGCTTTAATCTGACTGAGATACAGCAGCACGACCTTAAGCAGTTATCACAAGCTTTGGCAGTATTTGCTGCTGCCCAGCAGTTAAAGGTTGGTTTGGACAGTTTTTTGCCCCTAATAAATGCATTTTATATGATTCAAATAATTATAACACAATCTAGTTCTTATTTGTATTTAGAGATAAAGCAGTCGGCATTGGGTTTTCCTCTGACTGGTTGGTTTCTACAGCTGTAGTACACATTCTCATGCTATTAAGGTAACATGTTTCTTTATATAACATATAGGTCACTATGAACACTGTGCAGCCATCAATCCCGTGCCGACGACCTGCACCAACAACCTGAGGTCTGCAGCTGGAGAATCTTCAGTCAACACAGCTCACTTAGGATGAAATCACATTTTTCAGCTTCAACAGGGAGCTGTGGACCCAGGGCTACCGGCTGTACTTCCACGGCAGACGTCTCACCCACTCCATCATCTGGGAGGTCTATCTGGGCCCTCAGGGGCCGTGCTGTCACCCTGTCACAGTGAACACAGCGAGCCATTCAGCCGCCGCACACAGGACAAATGGGGAGCTGGAGCCAAGAGGAGGACAAAGAATCATTCACCTCAAGATGAATCACTGACTTCTGAGAAAAATCTGGGTTTTATCCTCAATGTGCTGCTGTTAGGTCGGACCGCAATTCCCAGAATGACCAGGCGATGAGGTTTACCGCCATTGGGACAGAAAGGAAGGAAGGGGCAGCTGCTGGTGCTGAGGTTTTGGTCTGAGTCACACAGTGAGCCCCCGGTAGTGGCGTTTACCCTCGGCACGCCTCGGCCACCACGCCGTCCCCTAGCAAAGCCGCATTCTGGAGCCGAGAAGAAGGCAGCAAGGCAGCTCCACTGATCTGAGAAAGCTCTGTTCTGAAGCAGAGACAATTGCAGCCGCGTTGCATCAGTTGGATGCCGGGTCCGCCGGAGCGTTGCTGGAGAATTCGTCATCCCCAAAGCCCGAAAATAGGACCTCAAAAGTTAAAGCCCAAACAATGCTCCACGAAGCGATTGATCTGCGCGGCGTAAACACCGTTTCTGAAAAGAAGCCGAGCTAATTGTCATTCCAGAAACACAGAACCGACCCGCTTCTCCTCGTTCCCTCCACAGTCAAGAGAACTGACTTAGCTAAAACACATTTCACTGGATTAATCTGGTCCGCCTGGAAGGAGGTGATAAAAACGCACTTCAGGCCGGCATCGGCTGGAAGGAAGACGAGGCGGAGGGCGGGGTGGGCCCATCACACGGAGCGGGAACTGCATCAGAGACAATAGGATGATTATTATTTACCGTCCGCTGCCAAGGTCGGAGTTCTGTGAAAGTTGGGAGAACTCAAACAGAACAATGTCCTCGTCTCTTAATGAGCACCTGACCTGAAACGGTAGCCTTAAAAGAGACAAAAAAACAACTTGGAAGGCAGCAAGGTCGAAGACAAAAACCTGTCAGCGACCCAAATGAATAAAGGCGCTGATAAAGAACAATGATTAATTGGGTTTTGTGCATCAATGCAAGGCAAGGACAAACCAACAACAAACCTAGTGATCAGCACACTGTCACCTTAACATTTAGCCCTCGTTGCTGCATGTTAAACCAATAACAGAGCTCATTACAACCTTGGAGGAGAGGTTAGGAGACGCTGCGGTGATACAGACTGCAGGTCTGGTTGAGGGGCGAGCAGCAGCAGCTTCTGACAATCGGAGGCAAACGGAGCGCAGGGAGGAGAAGGAGTAGGAGGAATATTTTTAACCAGCTCGGCTGCTGATGAATCACCGCGGCACCCTGCATCTCCAGGGGGCATTCCCTGATGGGCGGGGTGAGAGGTGTGTGTTTCAGGATGGAGCACGGGAAATCTCACTTACCTAGAGAGGGAGAGAGAGAAAACAGAGAAAAACAACTTCAGTTCAAAACATGCAAGATGATACAGGCACAACAAAGCAGGAGGACGCATCAAGAGAAAATAATATGCAACGACACTGCATTAACCGCAGATTTGAGCTATAACAGCAGAACCATCTAAAGCAGGGGGGCCCAAAGTGGGTCCTCGAGGGCCGGCATCCTGTAGTTCTTTCCCTGGTTTAACGCACCTGGATCAAATGTTAGAGGCCTAAGAAGAACACTGACATGCTGAAAAGGTTGTTGGTACTACAGGATGCTGGCCCTCGAGGACCCACTAGTTCTAAAGAAACTAAAAGGCCTATCACGATAAATCATGCTGGATGATAAATTGACCCTGAAATGTCGGCGATAAAAGATAATATTGTTATTTTGAGACCTTTTCAACTAATATAATAATGGCTTATTAATGCAGGTATGCCCACTCAAAGATTTAACAATTTAATCAAAACTGATATTTAAAACATTTTAAAAATCCAAAATAAATAAAACTGAACAAACAATAGTTAAAATGGATTATGAAGACCAAAATGACGTTTAAAAAAAAAAAAGATTATTCAGCTTAGACAGGAAAAACAGACAAACATGGCAGATGGTGCAAATTACATTATATTTGGTGTTAAACATTTGCAGTGTTGGTCAAAATGATTTTCGAAATTAAAACAACTGTTTTTGTCTAAATGAAATTTATTGCCCTCATTTTAATTTATCATGCGATTAATTTACTTATTGCTTATTGTGAAACTAAATAAGCTAGAGCCTTCTGCCGTTTACAAGAATACGATCCGTTAGAAAATAAATCCCCGCTCAGCTGACAGAAGCGCCGCGTTGTCTTCCACTGACTCCAGATTCACAAAGCAGATAGCAGCAAATCCATGACGGAGCAAACGCCACATGCAGCTCAGCAGCAACATGCTGAGGCAGAGGCCAGGAGAGCTACAGACATTTTTTATTTTATTTTTGCAGCTCACAACCGCAATTTAAAAATATTATAATTCTGAAAGTCGATTTTTTTTTTTACATTTTTAGTTTGATCAGAAAACAAACAAATCCACTAAAAATTGACAGTTTTTATTCTTTCAGTGATTACATTTGTTACTTTAAACCTTATTTCATAGAGAAAGAACTAGAAACTTGTCCCATTTTTTCCAGTAAGCATGTTTCATGTTTCTATGGCTATTCCCTCTTTTATTGAACTTTAAACCTGACGATTTGGGCCTGCATGTTAAAAAGTTTTGACACCACCGCTGAAAACTGTACAAAAAATCCCTGTGTGACTGGAGGAATCATGTTTTTATTCTAATAAGAGATTGTAATAATATTTCCCTAATCACTTAGGGATAAAAAAAGTTGGTTAAATTATGGCACAGTTTATACCAGAGTGGAAAACTACTGTTCTATGCACATGTGCCAACTTGGTATTGTATCAGAAAGGTTTTGTGCAATTATACTTTGTTAAATGTTTGCATTAAATGTTTGCATAAAAGAGTTTGGTAGCTGTGAACTAATTCTGCTTCTTCATTGCAGAATTGTGTATGATAATATTCTCTGCATGTTTAATGTGTTGGAACATAGAATCATACAATTTGTATTCTTTATTTTAAAATAAAGACAGAATGATTTAAAACTTCAATCTGTCTGATTAGAGAAATCATTTGCAATTCCAGAAAAGTTCAAGTTAGTAGCAGGTTACGTTTCCTCAATTTCTTCTCCTGCCCCAAAACGACCACACCTTTCAGCAGGTGGTATTTTTTTAAACACAGAGTCTGAGTAACCCAAACAGCTCCGGTCTTTGAGAAGCTATTCGCTCTAGCAATATTTTACATGAATGTGTTTTTTCTCTTAGTGAAAAAAATGTTTAAGCATCAATCTGCCTCTTTGTCTAGACTCAGAAAAGCAAAACTGAAATAAAGCCAGAATTCAATTGTTTATTTATGAGAGATTCCTATTCCATGCTTACAAAAATAATAACCACCTACTTTTACTTACAGGAGATCAAAGCTGCTGTTTAATTAAAATAACCAGATTGAGCAAATGTCAGTCCAAGCAGGAAAACAAACATCCAGCATGGCAAAGAAGAACAACGTGAAGAATTAATCCCAATGCAGTGCATCCAGTAAAGAGCGGCTTGATTAAATGCCATAAAAAAAACTGCACTATTATCTGTGCAGAAACAAATATTGCACATGACTGAAGGGGAAAGCAGGTTATGAAATGTACAGCTGCCAGTCGCAGGATTAGGCTGCAGCTTTCATTCCAACTCTGATGAATTTGTTTGTTGTTGGATCTGCTGGTGGCATTACAGGTTGAGCTCCAGAACCTTCAGTCATCCTCACTTACTGGACGTCTTTATTCTTCTACTTCTGATAAACTTTGAGACTTGATCTAACATTTTGAGTTTGGAGAAGAAAATCTGAATGCAAAAGATGGATTACATACAGGACTTAATGTTTTCTATGGTAAGGACATCTGCTAGTATCACAGACCAGAAATTAAATCACCGTTAAGATGAAATCTTCCAACACATTAGACTATATTTGCTATTAGATGATGCGTTTACAGATAATCAACAGTGGGATTTTTACATTTTGATGCATTTAATGAACAGGTAAGAGTTTTTTTTTTTGTATCTCACCTTTAGCCTAAACAAACACTCAAGCATTGTGATCAGCCTAAATAACAGACTATACACACAGTTATGAGGAAACATCACACAGTTTCCTTAAAAGGGTTAGGGACCACAAAAACCAGCATATGTTTGATACTCTCTCTAAAAACTGTTTATACTATGTTAAACACCAAACATGTCTTCATATGCATTAATTAGCTTCTGCTGTAGAGCTGTTTCCATGGCGCGTCCATGGAAACAGCTCTACAGCAGAAGCTAACATCAATAGATTTATCTCCAGTTTTGGAGGAAAAGCCAATCAGGAAAAAGGAAAATGAATGGCATTGATCGCTCCAGCCAATAGTGTGTCAACTAGCATTGCATTGAAGTGTTTCAGGTTCCAAAACCTCATTTTCTTTGGAATATTCCTGATATGCTTCAAGAAATATCAAATTTTTCCTCAAAAAATTTTCAGTTTAATTCCTCACAATAGGCAGGGATCCATTGAATGTTTAAGGCTCGGTTCACTTTTTTCAGATTAACCACCTGGCTTCTTCTGGTACAGAATTAGGACACATGTCTCACCTCGAAGTAAAAGTCAGATCAAATGGGACATGATTGTTCAGGCTGCAGATGCTTTGAAAACTATTGGTTGTGATTTAGTTCCATATATGGAAGCAACACAAATCTGATTTTTGGGGGTGAAAAGATCAATTGGGGAAGAAAAAGTGAGACATGGGTTGCACATGGGCCAAAAAAAACATATTTGTGTCGCATTCGGCTGCTGCGTGAAAGTATCTAACCAAAGCATTTTGAATGAAATTTCCCTCAATCTGTGAGGCTTTAATAAGAAAGGAGGTACTGCAGCTTATTTACAGTAAACTGAGTTTCTGAAGAGAACTTAAGAACTAAAGAACTACAGTGGTTCAGCTTCTTTAGATAAACAAGTGGTTGATAGTTGGCCAAACAACATAAGAGCCAATGGTGGTGATTGAGGTAAAAAACAAACAAACAAACAAAAAAAAACAGATGTTAAACAGGAGAAAATGTATAAAAACTGTTGTTTAATGTGTATGTTGCAGCAAATTATATAAAGCTACTGTGTTATGCTGGGATATAAAGCATTGCACCAAAAAAGCAATCTAAACTGAAAGCCATTAACCTTTAACTCTGATGAAAAGCAACAGCAAACAAAAGCGATACGCAGCCTTTCATCCACATGGCTGCAGTTCTGCACCGAGCTGTGATTATGTCATCGCTCTTACACGCCGCTGTGGAAAACACGCCGCTGCAGGAACCAGAGCATTACGCTCCGCCGGCACACCGCACACACGCTCACAGGTCAACATCGCGTTTGAAATAAAACCGATTTGTTTTTTGCAAGGTAATGCCGACGGGCTTATCTGCTGCACGCCCACCCAAAAACACTGATGGGGCTCAGGTGTAGCGGCGACAGTCACGCCGCTGGTTAAACGCCGTCGGCTGGGAAGCTGTTTTACATAAAAATGACAACTAAATAACGTGCGCGGGTAATTGTTCTGCACCGCCGCGCTGACGGGGCTGCCCACGCCGCGGGAGGTTCTGACATTCAGAACTGCGATTACAGGGCTCGCAGAAACACAGAGGCCGCAGCAGATCAAACCGAGACGGGAAATAAGCGAGCCGAGTGACCGGTTCACCCAAAACACAGGAAGAGTGCAAGACTTGAACTTCAAATAAATATTTTGTACTTCCACTTAATTTAGTCGGGAGAAAAATTACTGTGTTAGGCCAAGAGGTGTGGAAAACTGACTTTAAAGGCCAAACAGAATCATATCCTTAAAACCTGAATATTTTGAGTACTAAATCAGAGGTAATTGTCGTAGTGACAAATATTTAAGTTAGGGACATGAAAGCTTTGCACAAGACTTGAGAGGCATGGCTGAGAATAATGTTTTGTCAACTGTGGTTAGAAAAACATGAGCTGGTTATGATCTCTAATACAAAGTACGCCATTAGCAGCGTCACAATGCTGGTCAGAATAGGAGCAGAAACAAAATCTACATGAATGCTGCCAGAATTTTTCATTTAGTTTTCTGCAAAAGTATTCATTCACCACGATGGTCAACCATAAACAACCTGGACTCATCCCACAGCACTTCCGTCGCTCCACAGAGTGCCAGTTTGTTGGATCTCCAAGCTACTGCACTCAACGGAGAAGGTTGGACAACTCTTGGCATGTCCTTTAATGATGAAGTTACAAGAAAATAAAGTCGTTCTATAAGAGGGAACAACAACATATTCCATTTGGTAGGGAAGTGCAGTTTCAGTTGAAACCAATTATTAAAAACGTAGAAAAACGATGCACCGATCTGTCGCTTTGATGAAAAACTTGAGTTCTTCTAAGATGTAAAAAGATTTCAAAGTGCACTGGACGGGAGTCGCAGCAGTTAATTTGAGTTTGGCCTAAACTGGAGCAGAGAAAGTGATGGCAGAGGTAACGGTGAAGAAAACCCCACAACCTAAGCCTCATGTCTCAGCTCGCTTTGACAGAAATACAATCCATCTAATTCAAGCAAGCGTAAAACATGGTTAATCGGTTGTGTGACCATCTATCATGCTGCCAGCCTCATGACTTGGATTTGGGACAGCAGAGACCTGATCTGAGGGAAGGCTGCGGTTTGCCAGGACTCGTCGAAGGACGTGTGAATATTTTCAGTTTTTAGCTTCTGACGGACACGTCTTTAAAAAAACAGTGATTTGGGGTAAAAGTTAACTGGGGCTCATTCCTCTGCCTCACACTGGCAAACGCTCGTACCAAGGCTGAACATGTGGTTGGAAAGTAAGAATTTCTTTTATCACCGTAAAACAAATAAATGCATCATGACAGCAACTCAAATGTATGTAAACAGATAACACTATGTGGATTTAAATAAAAAAATAGTCGTATGCTTTGCAATCAATTCACTGTGGAAAAACAACAAATATTAGAAATTCACTACAGTGTACACTAAAATAAGAATAGAACAGAAAATTCAGCTACAATAAGAAAAAGCTGAGAAAATCTCACAGTCAGATGCTTTAAATACACATGTTTGTACCCGGCTCCAGCTCCTCCTCCTGTCTGACTGAAAACCAGGTAATCCTGAGAAGCAGACCAGTTTATATTTATACATCTATGCCTCGTTCTTTCAGCCCTCCCAAAAAGCTCTAGCACGTGCATAAGGGCTGGAGCACAGGCTGATGGGTAAATTGGCAGGGATGGTTTCTGGGCTGGCGTCCCTCCTCACCACAGCATCACAGTGAAAACCAGAGCAGCATTGTTGTGGGAGGCCACACCAATCTACCTTTCCATCTGCCCTTTCAGGAAATTCAGGCATTTTTTTCCCCCCATTCTCGCTACAGAAATCCCAACAGGTGGACAATAATCAATCTGCCACCATCAGGGTGTTAGCAGCTGCAGAAATACATGATCCTTTTCACAATGTCCTCATTTCTTGATTTGAATTTAGCTAAAGTATCAAAATCAGCCAAATTCCAACCTGGATCAGCAGTAAAGCTGAGCTGGAAAATGGGAAAGCTATTGCTAGCTGCTTTTTAGAGTCTAGCAGATGAAAAAAATGGCTTGAGACGATTGTCATGGACCATTTTCCTTCACCATAAAATTCAGTCGACTGGATTGAGATCCTTCCCGAATGTGGGACGCATCATTGAGTTGTTATAGGAAGGTTTTAATGTTCCGTTTCTCTACGGAGCATGCACTGGACGCATTAGAATCCGGACAAATGACTTCACCGACATCAAACCAAATCAACTGATGCCATCGGTTCTGGTTATTTACCTGACATGCAAAGCTTATAATTAATGACTGTGAAAGCTGGCATCAGGCAGTAAAATCTGAGTATTTTTACTGGACCTTCAGCATTAAGATCCCTACATTTAGTTTACTGGCGATCTGAGAGTCTGAGTTTCGTTCATTTAACAGCATCTTCTCTCTTTGGTCGACTAACCTGGGTATGATTTCTGACGCTTTGACATCTGCCTCTGTTAACAACCTTCCCGTTTTGTTTGTGCGCGCTGTAAATCTACAGACAGCTGAAGGAGAAAAAAATCTTTTGCCACATTTCATGTTGAACGACCTTTCTGAAGGAAATCCATCAATCTCTGCACTGAGCTGACTGAAACAGGGCTTTTCCAGGACATGCTTACTGCCAGAGAGGTAAGATTTGGAGGAAAATAATATAGTTTAGGATCATTTGGATACTTTGATGTGTGGATATCTTTCTCTTAGATTATTGAGTGAAGCAGAAAAATTTACTTGAGCGGAAATAAATGGGTCGTTAACAACCTTGTGAAGTGATGAGCAATAGACTAAATTTCATCTCAAATTTGTGGTATTTATCGCAATAATGATAAAAGTGACTATTCAAATAATTACAACTCCTTTGCAGACTTTTTAGGCGGCTGTCATGGAACCAAAAGTGAAGAAAATTGCAACAATTCTAACCATAATCATAATCTTGTCCACTTCTGCCAAACAAGTGATTTCTAGTTGTATCTTTAACGATTATGAACCATAACTATACAGAGCTTTAAGCTCATCACTTTATTTATGGCAGTATATTGGGTACTCAAATAAAAGAACAGACGTCAAAGGATTTCTAAACATAACCTAATAGTGGTCAATAGAAATGCTAGGTCTCTCTGGCTAGCTGCTGATTATTAATGATGCTAATTGAAACTAGTCAGTTTTCTGCGACCGAGTAGCTATCATGCTAGCTGCCACTGGGTAGCCCATCGTTGCTTACAATAGTAACTGTGACCAGCTAGTCATTGGTTGCAAATAATATTAGCGATGACTAGATAGCTGTTGGCTGCTAACAAAATTCAAGTGGCCAGATGGTCGCTAACGGTGCTACCTGCGACTGGATAGCTGTTGGTCACTACCAACGCTGAGTGCAACTAGGAAGCCATTAGTAGTGATACTAGCTGCGACTGGCTAGCTGACCAACAGAGTTAGCTGTTGGTTGCTAGCGCTTGGCTAGCTCTTTGTTTCTCCTTTGAGGCGCTAAACTTAAGAACTTTTTGAAAGTTTTCCAATGAGTCTGGGCAGAACTTTATAACCTTGTTTCTCTCAATCTCAACATAAAACTCGAGCTAAATGGTTTGGCAGAGAAGTTCTGTAAAGTTTGAGGATTGGAAAATTTTACTACGCAAAATCACAAGATGTGAATATTTTTCTTTTTTTGTATTAGACAAGCAAAAAAATGGAAAGGAATGCAATGGACTTGATCAAAGCTGCATTTTTTAAAATTGAGAAATGACACATTGGTTAACATTTCTTAACAGTGTATCACAAATTTAACGAACATTTCCGAAAAAGATTCCAAGATAACCATAATCTTGAATTACTGTGTTGAAACAAGCGCAAACACCAAGTCTTACTTTCTACATTTTAAACCATAATTCTTGCATGAGCACAACATTCCCCATCAGTCTGCAATCTTCAGACGGACCAACATCTCTCACTTTGTCTTCTGTCTCGTGTAATCTCTAAAGAGTGTGTGCCACTTGAAAAGCTGTCAAAAAAAGAAACCCTCATATATATGCAAATATGCAATAAATACAATCTGCTGTCCTGAGGGTGAGGCTTAAATAAAACATGTAGAGCAGAAGAAGGATAGATAGAAAGCCTGAACAGGCCTCCCTGAAGCGCTGCAGCTGTTGGCAGCGAGCTCTCGGTCCGTCTTCACCTTCCATGCCCATGTTGTCCCTGTCAGTTGGACGGCCAATCATTGGATTTGGCTTATTTCTCAACAGATGGGATGATATCCTTGCCAGTTTTTTTTAGTCATGCCCCTGTAACCTCTTGGAGCTCCCTATGTGGAGGCCCGTCTGCTGACTCCCGCTGTGGTCCTCTGCAAGGGTCACGCAGGGTTAGTCTGCATGGACGGAGGAAGGAATACTGAAGTCTGGACTGCTCATGTAGAGCCCATCATTCAGTCTCCAGATTGCAAAGCTGTTAAATCGAATTCAGACTCGCTAAAAAGGCACAACACGATGTTAGAACGACGTGTGGATAGCAGAGTTTTCTCTAAACGAAATAAGATTTTACTGCTTCGGTTTTATGAGGAGAAGGGCTTCAGACATAAGCCGCCAGCGCACAGCCGTTTGTCTTTTCCAGGACTGCATCGGTTGTTTTTATGTTTCAGAGGATTAAACAAGGATCTATATAATTTTTATTACTGTACACAGATTTTTAGCTTCGTATAAATGTCTGTTCAGCATAAACATATAGAAGCAGCGAGGATTATAGAGCTGCTTGAGATAATCCAAAACACAGCTTTAGCCTTTCAGTTTCAGTCATGGCTCACACTCATTTATGTTTGAACATTTGTTTAATATTATAAAGATGATGTTGGGGGATTTTTATTCTTAAGCATATTGGAAGACACTTTCTGAGCTTATTAATGTTCTGGTGCAGAATGACATCATTTCCATCTTCGTAAAGTAATCCAACACTTACTGCTAAGCAATGAGGGAAAAGTCTGGAAGTTCAACTATTTTTTTCAGGTCTGAATAAACATGTAACAATTAGTGGTGGGACTCTATTAAAAGTCTGTCATGTTAATTGCAGAGTCTAATTAATTTATTAAAATTAAACACCTTTTAATTGAGAACAATGTACTGACAAAATAAAACTTTTCAATTCAAACCCTTTTGCAGCTAAATTATTGAATAAATAGACATATGACCCCAACAACAAAACTATTTGTTGTCTTTAATCTGTTATTTTGGTTATTCAACCATTAGATCGGTACAAAGTGCGGTCATTGAAAGGATAACCATTTACAACAGGGGAGTTCAGGAAAAAAAAATTAAATATCCTGGGTTGTATAAAATACTTCCTTACCAACCGAGTATTGGCAGTTCTCTCTGTAACACAATTGCTTTATTACAGGTTGTTTCACGCTATGAAAATAATGCTTCACCTTCCTCATTTTGCATTTTGGTTCACTGATGCACTCCATTAGTCTAACACAGAGCAGCTGTAATAAGTCTAATACCTCCGATGCAGAGCAAGCAAACTTAAAGAAGAGACAAAGCTTTTAAACTATTAAGAAGAAAGCCAAACATGAAATGCTAAGTACTTCAGTCATAGCTAATTAGGTCAGCCACTTACAACATTGACACTAAACTCAATTTAATATACAGCCAGTGTGTAAAAACAGCCAAGGCTCCCTAAAGAACACCTTCTAAAGAGAGAAACATCAATTGTTTCAGTAATCAGGGGGATTTATTGCCTCAGAAATATCTTATGTAAGAACTTTAAAGTCCAAACACTGGATGAGTTCTGCTTCTGATTTATTTAACGGGGCATTTCTGAGCACAAAGGTGCTGCTCCATTTCCATATTACTGGTTCCTGCTGTGCATGCCGCTGAGGCTCTCAGGTGCAATTCTCTGCAATGCAACTGGAAGCAAAAACTTCACTAAATACAAACTCACAAACAAGAGAATATAGGCTTCACAAGACTGGAGAACAAAAGGTAAACTAAACCAGTAAGGCAAGTCACTGTTGTGTTTTTTTTGTTTGTTTTTGTAATTGTTTTGAGCTTGCATAAATCTCACTGTGATCCTGTTCAGTTGTTCTGTTTTTAAAGCTGCAAGTTTGTAAATATATGGATTTCCTTCCATAGTCCCCAAGAGATCCAAATTAAATGAGTTATTTTAAAGCACAGCTGCTCCTTATTTTTAAAATGACAAATCTTGACTGAATTGTCCCAAAAGCTTCACCAGGTGCTGAATGTACCTACAAATTACTTGTCTACAATTTGACTATTTGTGGATTTTTTTTTCATAAAGCATGTCTAAATAAGAACATTCAGTTTGAGAAGCTCAAACACCTTGGAGCAATGCTGCTGGGCAGACTGTTGTCTGGCGTTTGCAAACCAGCCAATCCAGAGGCTCTTCTGTGAAACATCCGACAAGTTTCCAAAAACGCAGCACGAGTAGAAGGAGCCCGTTGCTCCAACGCCTCAATACGACTCCAACGTCTCCTGATGACTGAGGTAAGTGCCAGGGTTGAGGCTGATATGAATACAACCGTTCATATATCTGTAACCACCATGATTTATAGTGAGTTGGGCCATGAACAAACTTATCCACATTCATTTCTTGGAAAATTATTACTAGTTCAATACGACCAGGCTTTAAAATGTACTAAAAAATAATGAAAACCACATTATGTAATAAGTGACAAAATCATTGAACACATTTTGAATTGTTTCCTCTTGAATGACATGCAGGTTAATACCAAGAGTTCTGGCTACGAGTCAGAAAATAAATGTCCTAAAGATCAGCATTTATTGACCCAAGTTTTCATTTAAATAGGATCTACGACATGATCGTTTTTTGAAGTGTAAATTAATATGACTAGGAACACTTTGTGATTGTTTATTACATTGTGCCACATTGTTACATTATCAATAAAAAGAGCTACCTTCATATTTTGTAGTAATTGACGCAAAATCTAACAATATTGCGCCAGAAAGTATTTCAAAATGTTTTCATGGATTTTATTACATTTTGCATTGGTTACATGATGCAGTTTTAGTGACGTTTAATTTTATTTTGAAGCCAGATTTTATTATATTATCACATACTGCAGCGTTACTATGTAAAGCATTAAACTCAATTGCAAACTTTTGTTTAACTGACATTTGCAGAATATCAACAATTTTTTCACACATTTGTCATGGAAACACAACTGGTGAACTTTCCTAGTAGGCTACTGGATTTATTTTATAGCAGAATTGTTTGGAGAAAACATTCACGGTACATATTGTGTATGATATTGTTACACATTTCATTAAAAGTAAAAAAGTAATAATTTTGTGCAACTACCTCATGTTACGGCGTGAACAGCTGCAGCTTATAAACTTGTGTGGCACATATGTGTACATTGTGTTACTTTAATTAGTGGAAGCACCTTATGCGCTCAATAGTCTGGAAATTACGGTCTGCTTAAAATCAAGGTTATGAAATGAAAGGAATTCTTAAAGCAAGAAAGATGGGTTATTTGTGCACAGAAAGCAACAACGTTTAATAAATCCTCTCATTCTGAGCTCTGAAGGTAAACAGACATCAGAAAATGTCTTTTTCATTGTTTAGTTGGATTTTTCGACGATAGCGCTGGAATTGCCATCTGAGATAATGAGAATGAGGAGTGGCAAGTAAATCCCCAACATAAGGCGAGAGTGAACCTTCTGGCTGATGCAATGTGGATCAACTACTTCAATCTGCAAAGCGCTGTATCCGTGTTTCACTTTCTGACATGCCTTCATGCTGGCTGCTATCTGTTCAATTTCAAACCATTTAGAGGAAAAGAGCTGAAAAAGATTTAAATAGTGCAACCTGTCTTTCATTGCTGGGAAGCCTACCTTAGCAGAGAAAATGAACTCTCCGGCGACAATAAAGCAGCACATCTGAGGTGAAGCCATTCCAATTTAAAAACATTCTGGATTTTCATTGGCAGCCCCAAACTGAGAGGCCTGAAAGGGCCCAACATGGCAGCCTGAGGCAAGGATCGAGGGCTGAGGAGCTCCCAATCCACAAGCAGATCCTGGAGTCACCTCAGCCACGAGCCTCCCAGGACCAGAGAGGCGGGTCATGAAAAGGTCCCTGAATTTAACAGGAAGTGCCAGCAGTGATGAACTACGCTGCCAGAGAGGAAGAGGAATTTCTCAGTGGCCGCGCGCTGTATGGCGTCTCCACAGGGAGTAAATGAAAACAAGGTTAATGCATTCAGCTCTTATTACCCCCGCTGGAAGACGGGCCTTCAGCTGTGTCCGGAGGCACAGAGGCAAGAAATCAAAACAGCCAGTGATGTGTTGGCTGCTATGCAATACAAGATTGTACTGCCAAGGAAATCTGTTAGTCCCGCGCTTTGTAATGACCTATAAAGCACGGCAGAACAACTTGGTTTCTGCAGCGTATGAACCAGGGCTGAAGGGTCTGCTCCACTACACTCTTATGGGAACTTATAATGGGGGGAAAACTGACTGTTATATTACCTCTCTGGCCTCAACCATTAGTAAGACCACAGCAAGGACACTATCCACGAAAAACATTTTCCACCTCGCTGTGAGGCAGCAGTGTGAGATAGTTTCCAGATTACTGGGGTGAAAAGAGGCCCTTTGTGACCCAGATGTAATGGGATGGGTCTTTAATCTCCTGCTTTGTTCCCCAGATAGTGCTGTCTTAATAAGTGTTGTGTCTGTGTTTAGATGTAATACCCCTCTAATAAGTTCTTAAGCTCCCTTCACGTCGGATGCCAGCTCTGGAATCTCTCAGTCGGAGGTCAGACAGCTCTGCCTCCAGCTCTCGCTCCCAGATGGACCACTATGACCAATTGCTCCGACGTCAATCACGCCAACCGGCCAAGCCTGGCTGGGCGAAAGCGGCGGGGCAGACAGGATGGTGCAGCAGGCAGGCGGGGGTCCGGGCATTGTGTACGGCCAATAATCTCTCAACAGGGGTTGCTGGCTCCTGTCTAATCTGTCCATTAGTCATGAGGGGCCTCAGAGTCCAGGCAAAAGCTTGGGTCAGGACCGGTCCGCCCATCACAGGCCAACGAGGCGCTTCACAGTGAGTTAGTGTACTTGGACAAATATGTCAAATTGTGTTGGATTTATATTGACACAGTCAATATGAAGATATTATCCACAGGTGAGGGGGGTTGTTTCTGCTAAAGAATATACACCAACAATAAATATCCAGCTGAGTGGTGAGGTAGGCATCTAAACAAAGAGACGTGTTTTTAATGAAGAAACGCCATAACAGAGCCGATTGGTTGGTAAACATGGTGAATGATATGTTTTGAATACATTTCTAATTTCAGGATCAAGCAGCATTTACTTTAAAAGGGTCAGCCTATTGTCTGAACCTGAAATCACATACGTACCAATAAAAACATCTTAACTGGTTTGGTTGAACAATGTGTGGTGTGAAGACACAGCAGGAGCAACACACCACACACAAACAGATTTCACTCAACATTCAGATTTCAGGAAATGGACAGGAAATGAGTTCAGAGTAAACAAACATGGCCGACTGGGGAAAAAAAGGCTGGACAAAAGAAAAATCTATAAAAATATATATTGTGATTGATACCTGTGACACATGATGATTGTCAAAAGAACATAGGAAGGATAGAATGTTCAATAATTTCACTGGACTCCGATCCAGAACCACACAGCATTCTGGGAGATGAAGGCAGAGGAAAGTAATTTGAGCAGCAGCAGTTTCATGTTTGGCCACTGGGCCTCATTTTTTTTTTTATTTAAAAAAAAAAAAAAAAACAGCGTTGAGTGAAAAAAGAAAAGGAGTTCAACAACTCAAGAGAAAACTATGGATAAAAAAGGAAAGGTCACGTCTGTTTGGCTGCACTGATAAAAACATCAACTTACTGCCAAAAATCAACTGGGTGCAGCTGGGTAGTTTTTCATTTAGAAGCATCTGAGACCCAAATTATAGTACAAAAACATGCAAAATGTGAAGTTAGGTCTCCTTTAAAAGATGCTTTCTGTGATGTCACCAGAAAGCTTTTTATTTGAGGTTTAAATGATGATTTTCACCAAAAACTATAATAGAAACCTTATGACATGTTCAGTAGCTGATGCTCTAAAGCAGCAGGTTTCTGTCTGAAATCTCTAGCTGGTTCTGTTGGTTGACCGTCTTGCTGGACCGCACTGGACCACTGAAGTATCCAACTACAAAAAACTTCAGCAAAACAACAGTCAACACATGCAGAAAGGAAGTGACCTTGTTAGTTCATCCAACAATTACTACCTGGCCCATTTAACCCCATCTGCACCAATCAGTGTGAGTGAATTCAGCCCCCCCCCCACTCCTTACCAGACCTCATCACCCCCCCTCCCCACCACATCTGCACAGTTCAGCCTCTGAACAAAGCCCATAATAGCAGCTCTAAATGCAGATGCAGTGACAGGTAAACGTTGACTCTGAAGAAAATGTCCCACGATGACGAGATTCACCGCAGGGTGACCATTATCCCTGATTCATCATTCTCATACACTGCGGTGCTTTGCGTATTCCTCGCCTGCAGCTTATCAGCGCCAGCCATTCTCTCTCGGCTGCACGCTCTTCTTTATATCTCCCCCTCCTTCTCTTCCTCCTCCTTCTTCTTTACTCCTCCTCCCTCTCTGTCCTGCTTCAGCAAATCCCTCCAGTCGAATGCTTTTTACCCTCGAAATCTAATGGAAGTGATTTGACTCCCGATTAATGGGGCTGACAGAGGCAAAACGCCAGGGCAGTGCACTACAGTGCCTATTATGCTAAACACTGGCTGCATTGAAGGAGAGCCTGCAGGGCTTCAGACTGTTTGGTAACAGCAGCTGGTGGAGGTAAATTACAAAAACACATTCCTGACGACCTCCACAAAGCAACAAGATGTCCGAGTTCGGCCAGAGTCACTTACCATTAAACCCGCACTCTTATTTTATCACTTAAAACAACAGAGGAACACAGTTCACTTAGATTATGGCAAATATTTCTACAGTGGGGAAGACAGCAAGGAAAGAGGGAAGGAACGACAAAATACACTTAGAAAAACGCTCAACAAGAAAGGACTGAAGGGTACAAGGAAAGAAGGAAGGAATGATAGAGGGAACAAAATAAAAGACAAAAATAATAAGAAGAAAGGGAGGAAAAAACGTGACAAAAGAAGGAAGGTCAAAAAAGGAAGGAAGGAAGCAAGCAAAGAAGCGAGAGCAGATATAATATAGATGGAAAATGAAAAGGCACTAAAAAGAAACAAAGGGATGAAGGAAGGAAAGAAGAGAGATAGAAAGGAGCAAGGACCCAAGGAAGGATATAAGGAGGGATGGGAAAAAGGAAAAGTCGTAAAAAAAACAAAGGACAGATAAAAGAATACAAAGGAAGATAAGAAAAAAAAGAAACCAAAGAAAGAAGCAAAGACAGGAAGAATAAAGATGGAACAAGAAAAGGAAAAAGGAACGAATGAAGGAAGGAAGGAAGGACACAAAGAAGGAAAGAAAAAACAAAGACAGTAGTTGGGATCTAAGGAAAGACAGTCTGTAGGTCTGTAGCCAAAAGGATTGGCAATGAGGTCAGGAATATTTAGATTTATCTGGGCTTTTTTTTCCTGCTCATCTAAACCTGGTAGATCCTGAACTCCTGGTCTGTGCAGGAACCCGGTAAAATCAGATTAGTGTAATTAAAGTCCGGATATGAGGGGCTACAATCATAACACTTATTATTTCCACAATTTTGTCCCTGCAGCTTCCAGTTTAACGCACGCCGCCAAAAGTGATAATTGTACTTTAAGACAGAGTCTTCCTGTGAGACGAGCAGATAGATCCGCAGAGATCAATAATTAATTGATGAGACCCGACTTTGGGATTCAGCAGCTGAATTACAAGCAGGTCGCCCACTGAACCTCTGCCCACATGCAACCCACAGTCCCCACGTTGTTCTGTTGACACAGTATAAATATTAGATTTTGTTTTCCAACAATCAGGACATGGCTGCCTGGAGGACTTTCTATAAATACACCCTGACAGGCTACATGGCTTTTAAGGCCCTGTGTGAATTCGCCGGGCTTGCTCAGAGTGAAAGCCTCTGTGTTTTTGCAGCTCTGAGGGATGATCTATGTGCAACAGCCTCGCCGAGGTTCGATCTCTCTCCGAGGACGGCTTCTTTATTTCATTCCTTCTGCGGCTCTCTGTGTACATGAGGCTTCTCCGAATTAGGAGGGGGGGAAGAGGGGACAAAGCGTGCCCAGACCCTCCTGGACGCCAATCTGCAAGAAAACAATCAAGACAAACCTCCGGGGCTCTGCTATCTTGCAATCACAAAAGAAAAAAATATTTTTAAAAGAAGATGAAGCTAATGCAGCCAATCAGGTCGAAGGTTTGCAATTCACTCCAATCTTCTCTGAATACACAAGAAATCACAGGCGGTTTCAGCCAAAACCAGCAATCATGGCAGGTGATTGGCTGCATGAAGCCTCCGATCACTCCAGTAATAAAAGCAGCGCCCGTCCTCGTGTTTGTGCTGGGAAAGGTCACGACGAGCACAGCGGAAATGGGTTTTGACAGCAGAGGAGAGGTGAGATTTTCAAGCTTTCACCGACAGTCTGTTCCTACAAGGCTTTTACCCCGAACCTTACGGAGGAAATTATTACAAATATTACACCTGACGATACCAGAAACCATCCCGGTAATGACCCGACGTCATCAGAGCCGGAGAAGCCGCGTGGAAATTCGCTTTGACACAAAGCCGGGGATCAAAACGACGCTGATCAACTCAACACGGCTACGCGGGGCGCTTTCTGCTCGCCTCGCTCACTTCACATCATTTTTATTCATTGAACGAGCGTGCATGCCAAATCCTTCTCAAAGTTCAAGTAACCAAAGCAATTCAAATGCCATGCTTCTCCGCAGCCTTAGTCAAGCAAGAACCCCTTTCATTACCGCCATGAATGGAAGCCATGTCGCTCCTGCTTCCCAACATCAGCCAAGCTAAGTGGGGAAAAATATCCTGAGCGCTCCCATATGCCTGGTATTAGCATAATCAGGAACAAAACACTCACTGGCAAACAAACACAGCTCACTGCAAACGCCCTCGAATCATGTAATTATGAGCCTCCAGTTCAGTTTATGTTAACGCCATCATTATCTGCACAGGCCAACTGTTAGGAGAATCTGCTGAAGCATCTCAACTTTAGATTTAATCACTTTAATTCATAGAGTAAGCAACATATAAGGAAATTGAGTATGGAGATATAGTGTGGAATAGCACAGTAATGTATTTATTGCTTTAATATACTTAATTTAATGTTGGAAAATAAATTTCTGCCCCTGTCGCCCAAAAAAAAAAAAATTCTAAAAATGTCAAATTTTTACTTCAAAATACTTTTTAAAAAGCTACTTAGACAAGTCATGATCAAAATCCCCTTTAAGTATCTAAACCACAGTAGATTCTGTTAGTTGCAGATTTGCAGAAACACTACTGTAAAGGAATTGTTTTATTTAAGATTTTATTGGTCTTCCCCAATGATTGGAGGTATTTTGGTTCATTATTCTATAGATAGTCATTTAATTTATTTCTCTCCATATCTGTGAAGATCTTACCGCAACATGCGACCTTGGTTGAGATTGGGACTTTGACTTGCCCGTTGCAAAACCACAATTCTTTTTTTCAGCCATTTTATAGGAGATTTGTTGTTGGATTTGGTATCATTTTTCTGTTGAAGATGCAGTTTGGGCCAAATGGCAGCTTTAAGGACAATCAACCATCCAAGCACCCAGGCAACCGACAGTCTTCCCAACATGACCACCTTACACCCATCTAATGAATCAACTCCTCACTCACTCAACCAACCAACCAACCAACCACTTATCCAACGAGTCTGCCAAACAACCAACAAACCAACCAGCCATCATCCAAATAATCTACTATGTAACTAACCAACCAACTACTCACCCTTTCAGTCATCTAGACATCTAGATGATTGGTTGGTTGGTTGTCTGGCCAGTCAGACAACCAACCAACCAACCAACCATAGAACAATCCAGCAATGTAGAGGGTTTGATTAGAGTTATATCCATTTAGGCAAATTCTTCAGAAAAAAAAGGTAAAAAAAAAAATACACCGAAGAAGATTATAGGAAGACATCAACAGAACATTTGACAGAAGATGTTGGTGGTCATGTTGGTTCAGTCTTAAAAAATATTAAACAAAAAATACTTCAACAGCTGAAAAGATGTTATATTCATAGATTCCTGATTTCACCAACTCTCTACTAAGTTCTCAGAGTGACAGGCAGTTAACGCCCCCCAGCTGAGGAATAGCCAAACAGAAATAAAACCGATAGAAAGGAGTTCCTTCTCTATACAGCAGCCGCCGGAGGGAGGTTTCAGGTATTTGTTGAAAGCAGAATCAACACTCCGCAGGTGTTTGTCTTTAAACAAAAGCTTTTCAAATCTGCCGTAAGTGCTCAGAATTGAATTTCCTCAGACAACTGCTTTATATCAGAGACGTTAATGTCTCCACCTGCATTAAACTGTCAAGTTAATCTGGCCTGACTTCAGTGCAGATTGCTGCATAAAGTGTGTCAGCAGTGTGAGTGAATTATAAGGGTAGGAGGAGGTAGTTCAAGCAGGAAACTCTGGGAACATGAGGCGTATCTGGGCAGAAAAATACACTCTGCTCATCATTTCTGATTGTCTTCTTGAAAACGACGCGTGTAAAGAGTCTAACTCTTCAGACTGAGTGAGAACGCAAACAGAGAGAATTGAGGGGAACAATTCCAAGAAATCATGTTTCTGGGTGTTTTTGCTGCATTTAAGGAGATTTGCATGGGATTTTAACACTGGATTGTTCAGAATTGGCAAGTAAATGCAAGACTTTTCTCTGAGGCAAACAAGCAAGCAGCAACTCCAGTTCATTTAAAGCTTACGGCAAAACGTTAAAGAGTGCACTTAGTAGTTTTTTGGTCTTTCATGCCTCTCTATGCATTTTTGGGGAATCTGTGCGATGCAAATTAACGTGTTTCTACATCCACACGTCTAGTATCCAAATGTCTAACATTTTAAACCAGTCAATAACTTCACTGGACCTCAGAAACTGATAGTTGTCCACCGCCCTACATTTTCCACCAATAACAGCACTCCTGATCAGCCCACAAAAACTGGAAGGTGATAAAAAGAGCCACATGTGGTTGGTGACTTATGAGGCAAATAACTCAACAAAACACAGATGCACCAAGAAGAAGCACCAGGTCTGATGAAGAAGAGAAAGAAATATTTCACCATAGTAAAACCTATAAAGTCCCTTTTACCTCCCTGACATCTCTAAACCTTTTTCATCTCCACATTTTATGTTTCTTCCATGTTCACATTAGTGGAGTTTACAGTTAAAACAAATACTAAAGTTTATCATTTATGAATTTACAGAAGACATTAGTCTTAAAGTCAGGCGGTAAACCGGAAAAGAAACTGGGTGGATAAAGAGATAGAAATGGCTCTGACTGGAAGGACGAATGGATGGACGGACGGACAGTCAAAAACACAGAAGGACAAAATGATTCATGGATGGACAGATGGATGACAAACGAATGAATGGTTGGATAAATGAATGGACATAGACAAAAGAATGACTGGAGGGAGAATAGACAGTTAAATGGAGAGATGAACGGATGAACAGAATGATAGGTGGACCAATGAATGAATGGATAGTTGGATAAATGAACCGATTGACAAATAAACAAATGGAAGAATAAATAGAAGGATGGAGGAATGGATAGACAGACGAACAGATAGATGGACGATCAAATGAATAGACAGATGGAAGGACGATCGGATAGATAATCGAACTGCCAGAAAGGTGAAAGCCTGGACAAACTGATGGATGGATAAATGAACAGATGAACTCTGACGGAACCCTAAAGAAGAAAAGTGGTCCAGACCTGACCCTCCAATCCGTCTCCCAGACATCACACACCTGAGATGTCCAGCAGGCGTCTCAGAGCGAGAAGCTGCCACTTTCCCTAAGAGGCATCAGCTGCTCAGTAGCAACATGTTTTCATGCACAGCACATATTCATAGCTGGTTTCCTGAACATAACTGTAGCATTTATTCATAAGCACGACGCCTTAATAAGAGCTCCTTACTCCTTCCTGGTGACACAGTTTGATGGTTTATTTGGGAGCTTTTAGTCCTTCTGCTGCCTCCAGACTCCCAGGAACAGGCCTGCTGGGTGAGCTTCTCTGTCTGGCTCCAAACCACAGCTTTCCTTCAGTCTGGTGGAGCTTTTTAATTAGTCACAAAACCGTGTTCTGTAACCTGGGGAGTTCACAAACCAAGAGTCCTGTAAGCGTCTGAGCTCTTCTGGAAACCGACAGGCTGCCGGCCTTTTGGACTCAAAGCTAAATATTCGGAACAACGCAGCTCAGAAAGATATAAGCGTCTCCAGATTTACAAGCTCACTGAAAAGGTAGACTTCACTTCCTCAGGTGGAGGAGCAGTGAGTGATTCAAAGTCGTCAACCTTAAAACTCAATGTTTTTTTTTCTGGAAATAAAGAGAAAAACAATGTGATGAGCTTCTGATGAGCTTTCACATTTCTCCGAGTTGTATGCAAGACCTCGTCTTTCATACATCATGCAGCGCCCTTGGGAAACCAATTAAACAAAATATGAATGATATTGCTTTACCCCATTGCGCACACAAGGCCTTTTCACAGGCCATCTGGTTTTATGGATTAATCTAAGAATGCAAGAAATTAAAAGGTTTAATCTGCCAGCCATTCTTAGCATAAGATCCTGTCAAACATCACGTCCTTCGTCTGAAAACGCCTTCAAAGCTCCAAACTGCATGTTGGCAATTCATGTGAGACATAAGAGCTGGTGTTAATAACACACTAACATAGTGGGTTTGTATTCATCATTGTGCAAAGGGAAAGAGTTGGTTCACGAAGGTCAGCTCGACTCCCACTCCCCTGAACAAAGTTTCACTCCCAAGATATAAAATCTAATTAATCTATTAGAAAATATGAAAATTCAATTAAGTTCAAGGCTCTAATGTTGAAAATGAAATAATAAAAAAAAAAAAAGCCCGAACATAATTCAAACTACGAACATTACCGCAGAAAGGGTCCAATTACTTACGACTTGTTATTGTATAAATCATTAATGGGCTCTATGAATAGCAGGCGTGACGGACACCAGCGAACGCAGGAGGCGGGTGGTGCTGATGCATCAGAATGTGTGCAGCTATAGGCGTGCATGCCTCACCGTGGAGAATAATGTGGAGCTGTGGTGAACAGATGTGCTGCTGGATCATCAGTTTAAAGCAGATTTCTGAGCCCAGAAAAATCACTTTGGATCAATCCATCGACGTGCTTTTAACTCTTAAAGGTTTAAAACACTGACGTTGTGCAAGGAGAATATAGTAAAGATACATATTATCTGACCCCATGGAAGCACAAACGGTTAGGATTTACTGTCATCTTTTCCTATTAAATAAATTTTGATTTTTAATTTGTAGAATTATTTCCATTTAATCCACATTTCAGTAATATTTTGACACACTTCTTCAGATTTCTACCATTGCTAAGAAGCACAGCATACATCATATCTGAACAAAGAAACAGCCAAAAAAAAAATATAAAAATAAATAAACTGATGCATTCCAGCTGCAGTGATAAACTACATAGAAAAACATTAATGACACAAAAACCAGAAGGAAGAGACGGAGAACCCTTTGACATGCCAATGTTTTTAAAATGGCATGAGGCTGAATTAGTTAGACTTTATGTGTGTTAAAATTTAGCACTAAAACGAGTGTTTATTTCCAACCTTGATTTCTGTCATTTCTGCAAACAGTCGGAGGAGAATGACATTATGGACTGCTTGGCCCAGTGATTATAATGCAGTGTGCTCAGAAATGTATAATGTTTTGTAATTAGAATGCAGATGGTGAGAGATTTTATTGTACTACATGATAATATCCTGGAGTATCATGTAAATGTTAAGATCGGGGTCTTGAGGAAGCACACATTAAATCTTATTTTATCTCATTTTCCACGTGATAAATGAGAAAGTTGCTGAGTGAGATGAACCAGTCGACACAGCAGCGCCCAGCCCTGCCCTTTTCTCCAACAATCAGTATGTCATTAAAATAAGCGCTTTACTTATGAGGGCAGTTCAGATCATACTTTTATTTTCTTCAAAAACATTTCACAAAGTCATGCAGCTGACTCAAATTACTACTACAGATTTGAGTGCAGGTTTACTACATTACTGCTGAAAATACAGGAGCTTTGCTGACCTTTCCAGGTTGCTCTCAAATATCAGTGTTGTAGTGTTAGCTTGTAGCATTAGCACAGCTAGCATGTAGCATTTCCTGCCCGTCTGCCTCTTAAGGAAAGTAAAGCCAAACAAAGCTGTTAGTTGACTTAAAGAGAGGAGCTCATGCTTTTTCTGGATGTTCCCGCGTTTTAATCTAGAATTTTTTATCTCTAGTTTTAATCTATTAAAATTAGAGATTAAAACTTACAGCAGCTCTTTGTCTGATCAGGTGAGCACTGTCTTATCGTAGCACTGCTGCTGGGAGTAGTGAGGCAGTTTGGGGATTTCAAAATGGGTCAGTTTAGATTGATTGTGAAGCAAATGAGAATCGCTGAATAATTTGTCTTACTAGTATCAATGTCAAAATATCAACTTTTTTGACAATGTTACTCTCCTCTGAATGGCCTGCGACAGACTGGCGACCTGTCCAGGGTGTACCCCACCTCTCGCCCGGAACGTAGCTGGAGATAGACACCAGCACCTTCCGACCCCATTAGGGACAAGGGTGTAAAGAAAATGGATGGATGAAGAGATGGACTCTCCTCTGAATATATTCAAACTATCTCAGGAATGACGGTCACCAAAACAGTCAACATGAGCTTCCTCATCACTCCCAAAGAGAACCTCTACACCTTCTGCCTCCTGTCTCTAAATACACCATCATATACAACATCGCTGGGCTCACTACTGTGTTGTAAATTTTTACTTTTACTAAAAAAAAAAAAAACATATCTAGAAATGATTTGGTTGCACCTTATTTTGCAGGTATAAACCTCCTGGGGAAATGCCGTGGCACTAACTTTTGAAACTCTGAACTGAGTTTGTTCTTTTCCAATTTTTTGTTTATCTGGGGTCATTTGAAGTCCAAAATTCTAACAGCTACAGAACCTATACTGGCACCACTTTCACAGTTTAAGTATTGATGTATGAGTCAACTTGTTACCCTGACAAATAGGCAGTGGTGACTCCCCCCCTTTCCCTTCAGTATCATTCATCTATGTGCAGTGATCCGAACAGGACCCACAGCAGAGCTGGGTGGAAACTCTGTTCCAAGGCTGGAAAATCAACAATGACAGAAAGGGACTGAAAACAAGAAACTCTAACCAGCTAAGGAGAAAAGACTGAGGCCCAAAGAACATAGTATGTCTAAGTTAAAAGAACCTGATATCAGCAGGTTTAAACATTCACAGAAGATGGCCATGGGAATATAGCTGATTAGCTTCAATGTAGAGGGAGTAAGCAATCTATTTGTGCCTCAATCATAGTATGAAAGATATTCTAAAGGTAGCAATTTTGTACCAAACATAATGAACAAAGATCAAAGTGAGAGGTTTAAAATCTGCATCTTGCCAAAACAGAAATCCTGCAAAATAGCAACACCACCAGTTCACTGAAGAAGAAGGCCCAAACATGCCTCTATATCCAACACAAACCTCCCTCAACTGGGAGCTCCTTCTATCTGGGAACCAGTGACAGTATCATCACTGTGTGATATGGACGCTGTCCTGCTACCTGTCTCTGCAACACACTGAACAGATCTTTATTTATCAGAGGCGACAGTGGCTCAGGAAGTAGGAATGCATCCTTAACCAGTGCATCACCATGTCCTTCGGCAAGTTGTGCTAGAAAGAAAATGGCAGCGGGTTCTTACCAGTGTCCTTCTTGACAGACGAGGCTAGATGTTCGGTCCAAATGCATGGCTACACGTTTGAACAAAGAAAGCACAGAATAGCATGTTGGCATGAACGCCTCACAGCAACCGTCAAGGTCGAAGGCGGACTGTTGACGGTTTGGATGCATTTTGCAGCCACATGGTCAGGGAACCTTGCAGCCATTGAGTCAACCATGAACTCCTTGGTATATCTCAAGTCCAATCTGAGGTTACTTGTCTGAAAGTTGAAGTTTGGCCCAAACTGGGTCATCAGCAGAACAATGATCCCAAACGGCAGTGTCCACAAGAAAATGGCTGAGAATGAAAAGAATGAAGATGATGCAAAGCCTCAAAGCCCAGACCTCATCCTGACTGAAATACGGTGGTGAGCTCTGCAGAGATAAATGTCTGCAAACCTCAGCAATGCTGCAAAGAAGAGTGGGCCAAATTTCCTCTATAGTGATGTGAGAGACTGATAAAGTCAAACAGAAAACAACTTTTTTTCCAGGTTATTGCTGCTAAAGGTGGTTCTACACTCCACTGAATCATGCGGTGGACCTAATCTCCCCCTTAACTGTAAAGACGGTAAATTAGAGAAAGCTCGTCGATGTGAGTGCTGAGATATCTGTGCAGCTGGACCCTGCTGCCTCAGCAACAGCGCTATAGGACAGGCATGTTAAACACCGCGCGGGGCCCAGAGTTCTCACAGGGGTCCTTCCCTCACTCTGATCTCCTGTTAATAAAACCCTGTCCTGATAAGAGCAGAATATGCATCACCGAGCCGTCGGGAGTGAGCAGTTTTGCTTTAAGACAATAGCAGGCCAGAAAGGGCAGCACGATTTCCGCCCTCATTAATCTAATCTGAAACCGAGAAAGGATTCGATGGCGGCAATTCTTGCCCTGTTGCATTAACGCTTTACCTTTACCCCCTTACACACGCTGGCAGGCAGGCAGGAAGGCACATTACGCTTCACAGAGAGGATGTCACCGGATGGAGAGTAAAAGCTATTTGGCAGGATGCAAAAAAAAAAAAAGTATTCTTCATTTCAAGTCGGCATCAGATTGAGCCTTCAGACACACTCACTTTCTCTCTCCTTTGTATGAAAATGCCTCGGCAGCAGCAGCACTCCTCTCCATCCTTCTCTTCCTGCACACTTCCAGACAGATAAATGGGAGGGAGTCAGACCGGTTGAGGTTTTCTCGAATGATCCCACTTCCACACCAGCAAACCAATTACCATGACTAAGATAAACCCCTCCAGCTCCCCCCCCCCCACCCCCCCGTCCCCTCTACAGCCTCCCCCTCGTCTTTCCAGACACAAAATAAGGCTGAGCCATTGTTGTGGCTCTGCGTTTTCTGCTGCGGCCCCTGGAGGCTTAAAGAGAAAGAAAAGTCAAAAGTCAGCCTGTAGTCACTTTACCGCCTCGACAATATGACAAGTGAGCACACATGAGCACAAACCACAACACATGTAGCTGCAGCTGTTTCTATAAAAAAAAAAAAAAAAGAAACTGACATTTTCCATCCAGCTCCTTCATTAGCATTTTTCTCTCTGGATCTTAAAACGGAGAAATGTCACGACCGTGCCTGTGGGCTGGAAGCTGCAGCGCTCTGTGATGACTGGGGCTTGTTTTAGTGCCAGACTTTGGGAGCAGGAACCAAAAGCAGCCTTGATTTATTCCTCTTGCTGTACTTTGGTTGGCATCATGATTAATAGCTTGCTATAGGTATATTTCTCTGTCTCAGCAAAAATATTCCAAGTGGACCTTTACTGGAAGATTTATATTATTTTATTTTTAACATAATGAACACAGACAAAAAAAAAAACAAAAAAACACATGCCGGCACTTTAAATGTGTTGTTTTAATGACTGTTTACATCAAACTCTGCAGCTCCAGTTGGTAAGAGGGTTCAACAACTTTCAGTGCTCAACTTCATTAAATCCACGGAGACCCAGAGGAGCGCAGACTGCACCGAGGACGGCGCTCTCTCCTCAGCTGAACATGGTTGCTTTATGTTATGTATTTCTGAATGGAGCTGGAGTTATGATAGCGTGAGGCTAACGAGGAGAAGACGAAACATTCCTGCAATCCAGGGTTGCAGGAATGTAGTTTACGTACAATAAATGATATTTTTTCTTGCAAAAAAATGTTTGTTCAATCAGAACTAACTTCTTTTGTTTTAGGTCAGAATTGCCAAAATTATTTCCGTTGGCTAAATAATAGTTTACATACACTTCCTCAGTATTTAGCAGCACTGCCTTTGAATTGTATGCGTTGGGTCAAACATTGTGGGTTTTATTCCGGAGGCTCATCACAGCTAGCTGGAGTTCTGGCCCATTCCTCCTGACAGAACCGGTGGAACTGGGTCAGGTTTCAAGGCCACCTCACTCCTTCACCTTTTCACATCTGCCCACAAATTCTCCAATGGACTGAGATTGTGTGACTCCATGACAGAACAGTGACTTTTGTATCGATGTTGTAGCCAATCTGGATGTATGCTGAGGGTCACTGTCCATCTGGAAGACCAACCTGCACCCAAGCTTCAAATTTCTTCAGAAACGAACAACATATTTATGAGATAACTCCGATGCTCTCAAAACTTCTGGCCATTTAGAATACCAATTTGTGAAGCAATAAAGTTCACAGATTGAATGCATCACTATCGAGCGCGCTTCCATTTAAAAACAATTACATAACGCGGAGCGGCGGCTCATTGCGATGCAGTACAGTGAGAGTCTGTGCGCCTCTTGGCAGGGTTACAGCTGCTTACCGTACAGTTCCACCCACCTTGCCGCTCAAGGTCAAACCGACCTGGAGACGGAGGTCTGCTGGGCATTGGGCCACGCAGCCATCGCAGAAACATAAAACCTGATAAATGAACTCATCTATCTCAGTTGAGTCCTGCCACACGCAGTTTGTCCCACACAGTCCGGGGCCGCAGTCATCACAGCAGCCTGTAGAAACTGAGTTTGATGGGAGCCGATACAGAGGACAGTCTGCTCAGGTTTTCTTCCTCCTGCAGGAAGTCAACACCTGCAACTGGAGTCCGAGTAAAAACGCTGCGTGTGAACGAGTCAGTGACGCTTTGATTGCTGGAACCAGCGGTAAATTTATCAAATTATGGTACTCTATTTTCCTCTGCAAAATGGAAACAGTTTTAAAAAATGGTAGCAAAAAGTTGGAAGGCAATACCAATGGTATTGTCTGAGTATTCATTACCCAATTGGCATAAATATGATCACAATACAATGAAATATGAAAAAACTACCACTATAAATAATAAAAACTGAACAAAAAAAACCCAATAATATTTAACTAGTAAGTAATAAAAACTAGTTAAAACGAACCCTGAGCTGGATTTAGAACAAAAAGTAACTGGACACACCTAAAGAATGTTTTTCCACATGGATTAAAAGTGAAGAATCAAAATGGAGCAACAGCAGCTTGCAGAAGAGCAGTGCTGGCCCAGCAAAAATGTGGATCAGAACTGATTTTCCAGGTTGAAAGGTCACTTGGCAGAAAGTGTGGCGGTACGCTGCAAGTTTGACAAGTGGAGTAATTGATCATGAGGGAGTCCACGCTGCTCGTTACTTCCACCGGTCCCACGCCGCAAAGTGCGGAAGCCGCTGAGCAACCCACAAAAGGCAGCATCAGCAAGATTGGTGGCGATGCAGCCGGAGTCTTTGTGCCTCCATTCTCTGCTCTCTCCTTACAAAAAGAGAAGGCAAGCTGAGAAATGGTGTAATCCACGAGCGCTGACAATGCTTCAGCCCGAGAAGCAGAAGCATCACTTATTTCTCAAGGAATAAAATAGATGCTTTTCCCGAAAGCAAAGTGCTTTTCATACACAGTGGAATAAAAAGGGACAGCACACGGCTGGTTTTCATGTCTGGAATAAACCTACCTGAGTCTTTATCTGACAGACAGCCGGCTTCCTGCACTCTGAATATTCATCTAGACATCAGCATGATGAAGTCCTCAGTCACCTGCACTGATCATACATACTGAGCTTTTCAGAAGTACTCACACCTCATGAACTTTTTCACCCTTATTAGGATTTTATGTGATAAATCAACAAAATGAATAATATTATTGAAAAGTGGAGGGAAAACATGAAGGGTGTTCAAAACGTCTTCATTTAAAAAGTGAAGCTGAGTGGATAGAGAGCCTCTGTACATGTCAGATTTTACGTTTTGCCACAGATTCTCAATGGGATGTAGCTCTGGACTTTGACTAGGCCATTTTCACACAGCTGGAGAACTGGAGACAGTGACGGATTTCTGCATCCTTTGTGTACAAAGGAGCATTAAGTAGATCCTTCCTCCCAGCAGCTGCTAGACTTTATAACCTTCACTGCTCCCTTTAAGCTCAATAATTGGGGCCTGTCATAAAACCGCACGGAAAATGTCCTAGTTCTCCAATTACTCTGCTGTTATTTTCAGTTTTTCCTCATTTCAGATTACATTTTTGTTTTATGCGTTCGACATAAAATTTACGTTGAATTTTTGTAAATCGTAAGGAAAAAATTTTAATTGATAGAACTTCAGTAGTAACGATGTACTTTAGCTATTTTGGAACTTAAATCTGTAACCATTGGAATTATTAAATGTAATTCTCAAACAGTCTCTCATTAATATTACTACAAACAGTCATCCCACTGTTGCCAGCTGAGGGACTTTTCAGACAAAAGGGAAAAAAAAAAAGTTTTCGGCCCAGATCTGAATGGACAGGTCAGGCTTTTTAGAAATCTCCATCAGCCAGAAAACTGGTGCACTACTCCTTTGTTTTGCAAAAACAAAAACAACATTTTTTTTAAATTAGCTACAGCGTATGCTGTTTTTTCAAAGCTTCTTTGTGGCAATACATTGACAGTAGCCAGACAGGAAACAGGTAGAGAGAGGAGGAGGGAGCAGCTCTGATCCCAGGGTGGACGACTCGCCCTGACTGCCCCTAATTGCCTCTGTATGTTCTTAAAATGTGCAGATTATCTCTGAAATAAATAAGGCCAGCCTAGATAGAAGATAGGTTGTAACTGAGCAAGAAGGCGGTTCCTAAAACTATTTTCATAGGAATTCTAAATTTAGATGCAATACTTTATTTTCCCTCCCACACGTTTCCCAATAAAAGAGATTCTTCTGAAACTATTTTCACATCAGTCTTACAAATCTACCTCCTGTCTGCTGTTGGGTTAGCTAATGAAACCTTAACACCTCATTATTTTATCAAAGGCACCACGGTTGTTATTGTGGAGCGTGCAGCACATCCCACGAGGCCCGACAAGCCTAATGGGAGAGCCGGGGTTGTGTCACACGAAGCATGAAAACACCCCGCTCATCTTCTGGGAGGCACAGTGTTTATATCACGTTCACATAAAGAAAACATGTTGGCACGTTTGGTTTCACAGCTGCTGAACAGTAGCCACCAGAAAGCGTTTAATAAGGAGAAGCTCACATACAACATTATGCTGATAATACCTGCAGATCTGATCGGGACAAAAACCATTTCATATTAATTAGGAACTTCACAAGTGCAATCTCAGCATCACATTTAGATTTTGGGAGAATTACTTAATAGAAAATCATAAAGAGCAGCCAGAATCACTTTAAAGTAGCTGCAATTCATCCTCCAAATAAACATTTTATGACAAACGCTTACTTCAGTTAACTCTGAATTAAGATGAAATACTTGACTCGGATAAAACTGGGTTTATTAGTACTGAGTTTATTAGTACCTGAGCTCATCCTTCCTGTTCTGCAGCAACATGTTGCTTTTTCTCCAGCTTCTAATTGTTAACTTTTCAATTCCCCTGCATGATCCAGCTGGCAGCTCCTCCTGCTGGTAAGTGACTAATGAGCAGTTTCTGCGACACATTTGACTCACACGTCAACATTTCCCCGTAGTGACAACAGCAAGCACGGTCCAAGGTGAAAGTCACCACGGCGGAGTGAGTCAGAGTCAGCTGGCATCGGCGTGCGGCGAGGGCCCAGACCCATTCCGCTTCAGGACTCCCCGCAGGTCGCTTTTTATCTCCACCACGACCTTCCTCCACCGCCTTCCCTCTGAAGCAGACTCTAAGTCAGCATTTCATAATTCAGATGCAACTTTTTCTGCAGCCTCAACTTGATGTTTTCATCTTTGGTTGCCACTGAAGGGTGTACAAATATTAACAGGAGTCAATAGCTGTGTTCTCATTAACCAAAAATATTGCACAAATTGAAATTATGAAAATAGATTTGCTTAATGGAATAAGAAAATCTATTTTCATCATTTTGCGCTATGACGTAATTTTTCAGCCTAGCAAAAAAAGATGCATTTCAAAAATCTGCAATGGAAAAACTTTTTTTTTTTAATTTTACATCAAGAGTCAGATGAAATACAGCAGGATGTTACAACTGGTGCAAACGAAGAAGATGGTGGCAGGAGGAAGACCGTTTTTGTTTTTTCTGACAACGAGCAGCTGGCTCCAACAGAGCCCTCACGGCATCGAACAATTCATAAAAATGTCTCATTCAAATGTGTTGAATCCATAACTCTTCTGCAAAATCACCAACTACAATTTCTCCAAATCGCTGCATATGTAGCCAATATAAAGGGCTTGTTGCTACAGCGCCTGAGTAAGTTGCTGACGTCTCCCCTGATGAATGAATTATGAATATATTTCATGTTTACATCTGTAGCTGCAGTTATTTTTAATGACGTACAAGCTTCTTCACATGTGATTTTAATTTATTTCCGTATTTGTACGGAAACACTGCAATTGGAAATTTGCTTTTTGTTCGACATTAGCAGAATAGAGAAAGATTTGTGCACATTTATAAAGAAAACAGCTGTTGTGAAGATTCCAGGCGTTTGTGTGCTTTTACTTCTGACCTGCTGCAGGACGCCACCACTGACTGGGATATACAAGCAGACTAAATTGGGCTAAATGCGAAGTAAACCTTTCTAAATCCAACAGAGTAAAGTAAATCCCTGTGAGTCAGAGGAAAATGAACAGTAACAAACTTAGTATTGGATGTGGTCAATGTTAGCCTCTTCAGCCATGCTTTGATCTGCAGTGAAGAGAGTCCAGACATGCATGACTGACTTCCTGCTCCAGCAGGTTTCCACAGAACGGAAGAAAAAGGGAAAAACCGGGTGGAGCTGACAGTCCTCACTGCATCCAGTCCTCTTTATGGAACTGAGTGTATAATCTGCATTCAGTACATCTATTTCTAACAGAGCATTCACCTGGGAGCGCTTAGCAAATCACACTGTGCAAATTATGAGTGGGGCAAGAAATTCAAAATTATGCGAATGTTTAAACTCGTAGGGCTTCACCTGTGATGGTGAAGTTTCTTTATGCTCAGGATATTTGTTTGCTTCTCCGTTTTTCACAGCAGCAGGTTTTGGAAGCAGCAGCTTCACTGATGTGTGCAGCTGAATAAAGTTCAACGCAAACGGGTCAAAGTGATTAACCCACAAGCGTTTCCTCATCTGGTCTGGATTACATCACTACGGCTTTGTTTCTGCACAACCATCTCTGGGAGGAATTCATTCAGCAGCACGCTCTGGTTGTTTCTGCACCGGATTCACAAAGCAGATAACAGTAAATGCAATAACAGCACAGACAACTGTTTTATTTTACTTCTCCATATTATTTTAATAAAGGGCCAGGTTTTGTCCCCACAGGTGGAGGACTCATCAAAATGGAGCTTCTGAGAAGACAGAAAAAACTTATCCCTTTAACTGATTTATTTGTATCTTAGCTACATCGATTAGAGAACAAATTTATCAGATTCTATAATTATTATGTGTATTATATCTGGGTTCCCTCAAGGGAAAAAAAAAAAGTTATAAAAATTTGATTACCCAATACTTAGTAACATAAGGTCAAAACTGTTGATGTGTGTTCTGATGTTTCTACAGTATATTGCAAATTAAATGCTTTTCAAATCAAGTCAGACTTCAACATCAAACTGTGGCTGTCTGACCAGCCGTTCTCATACTAAATTATGAAAATTCTAATGAAAACTGATCACTCCAATATACTAAAAAGCGAAAACGTAAGATTTTGTGGGAAAGCTACAAAATATAAAGAACCAAAAAGCCAAAATTCAGAAACCAGCAGTGGAAAAAGTGGAAAACCGAACAAGGAGAGGATCCTTTCCCCGATTCCAGCGCCTCTCTGACCAACCGAAAGACCAGCAAAAACAAATGAGGTGGGTGAGCAGAGCTTGGTGTCATCCAGCATGTTAATGTGGAATATCATGGATAGATCATACAGCAACAGTCTTCAGTCAGAGGCTTCTCCAGATGCATTGTAATACTGACCTCTACAGGAAATCCTTCCTGTCTCTAGCAAGGATTATCACCGTCCATAACGATTCACTGAAGACACTTGGATGATACGAGTTACGATCATGTTAAATTTCCCTTGTGACCAAGTGTATTTGTCTCGCTAGGCTCAGGGATTTTGATCAAGTTAGCATAGATGCTAGGCTAACTTTAGCTTGCTTTATCTCTGTTTTCAGATGATTCGTTGCTGATAACTTGTCCTCTGTAGGGTTCCAGCTAACGTTGTGCAGACCAAGCTAACAGAAGGTTGTTCTGAATGGCCGGCGCTACAGCAGCTGGTCAGGCTGAAGCCTCATCACACCAACCTCAGATTTATTTATTTTTTGACGTCTCTTTTATGGTGAACGTCCTGAGAGGGAGGACGTCACCGACGCCAGATTTGTTGCTTCATGTCCACAACGGACCAAACTCTTTGTGCTGCGCTGCTGGTAGAAGAGATAAAGTCCCGGTTATTTTTCTTCATTTCCTCTCCAGAACAGATTCCATTTGTTTTGAGTTGAAGACATTAATCAGAACAACATTTCTATCTACCCAATCTCCCTTCTCTTTCTTGCTTCCGGCTGTCCTTTCCATGACTGGAGGCTTCGATGCGTTTACATTTTCACAGCGATGTCCCTTTATCTCCATCCTTTGTGGGGTTCTGCTGGCTCCATTACCTTTTCTCAACAAGCCCATTGTTTGCCAATGTGCTAATGTCTGAATTTGACTTGTTCATCCATTGTTGCTGTGCTGTGTCGCTAAATGAATCTGCGCGGCAGACAATGCGCGACATTATGCATATTTGGTCTTCTCAATTTAAGGATAACAGCTCTTGCCATTCACATGCGGGCTTGTGATGCAGGGATACGTTTCATTGTTGCCGTCTGTCACAGATCAGTGGCTGCTTCCGTCATCCTCCCTACCTTCCCTACAAATGCAGGAGGTGGTCCAGATCTCCGTTCCGACAGAACCAGTCTTTTCTTTCATGCTGAAAACAAATTCACACGACTACTTGCCAAGCCGCTGCTCAAACTAGTCTCTTTCATCCGTCGGTTCAGCTCCACACAAACTGGGCAACTTTCCCAGCGAGACGCAGCCAAACGGAGGGAGCAGGTTCCTCCATCATTTTTATCAGCATCACTTTGGAAGTTTAAAGGCTGTTTTATTGATCTTTAAAAGTTACTCGGCCACATTCATTGTTGATAAAGAGACAAAAAAGAAAAAGAAAAAAAGCTGAATGTAGAGAGCCAGATCAACGCCAGTGAGACAGCTTCATTGGGTACGGTTTGATATTTCATCGTTTTGCACCTTGCCATCTGAATTTATTTACATTCATGTATTTACAGTATATAGAAGAAATTAATTTTGTTTTTGTAGGATATACATCAACAGGCAAACAGACATCTCATAGTGAAATCACAAATAGGAAAACCACTGCCATACTCAGTAAATTAAAACGTGTGTCCCAATGAGTTTCAAATTAAAAAGTAAATTATGAAAATAACCTTCAAGTGGATATTAAACATACTTTTCATTAAGCCCATATTTCTCTTTTTAAAAGTTTGATTGGTCTGATCAAAGAGTCCAATTTTAAATGTTGTTTTTTCATTAACTGTTCACTAGAATTCATTTTTAAGAGAAGTAAAGGTGTTTAAACATCAGTCTAATTATTAACATGTTTCACTTGGTGATGTAGTTACTGTGACACATTAACTTTTCAATAATATTCTAATGTAATGCTATGAAAAACAGATTCAAGCATAAAAAAAAAATAATGGCAACATTTAATTCTGTCTTTAGTAAGCGTTTTTTACATATTTGTTAAAACCGTCACTGTGTCCTGACAGTATAACATGAGGCAGGTCACTTTTATTTTTAATTTCCTTCACAAATTGAGTTCCTCCACTTCCTCTCAGATGAGAAATGCACTGCTTCTAGCCAGAAACACCAATCAGAACCAGGGGGAGGGTCTTAGTCTCATATACTGCCTGGACTCAGTGACGGTTGTGAAGAAATATTTATGAAACATATATTTTTTAAAAGATACACAATGCAGCTTCACGTCTGCAGGTAAAGCTTCACAGAGCGACAACAACAAAGCAGCAAGGCTGGCCAAGGCTAAAAGCATCAGAGCTTTGCAAAATTACACAGACAGACAATGGGTCTGTTTGTAAAAGAAGAAAAGAGGAAGGAGCAGAACACTCACAGAATGAATTGTAAAAATGTTGATTGTGTCCGAGATGCAGTGAAATGGCCTTGTAGTCGCCAGTGGCCAATTTTCTGCTCGACTGGTTGAAGCTGATCTGTTTTCAGTCAGTAAATAGCTTCCACATAAACTACTAACAGGCTGGAGAAACAACTCTCTTCAAGGTGGAAGTTGCTATTGAGGGGCCTTTAAACATGCTGTGTGTGGTTACACGTCTAAATATTCATTTCCTTGCTTCCGTCCATTGTCTTTGTTTGTTGGGATAAGTAGCCAGCCCACAGGCCTCTGAGGTAGCGGCCTTGGTCGTAAGGCTTGTTCTACACCCACTACCTCACCAACACGAGCCGTTTCCCTGCACTTTGATTCAATCTTCTTTCAAAACGCCGTTTAGTGAGGACAGAAGGTCAACACAGGACATGGTGCAAAAACCTAACTGACAGAACACAGACAATGGCCCGTTACCCCTGGCAACTGTGCATTTTCACTCTGTATTGAGATTAAAGGGGTTTGATGCACTTCAGAATATTTCCTGCTGTATTTAGATTCATATGGACAGAATTAAATATCGCCTGGAAAGTAAACGAAAAGCTTTAATCAAAAGGTACAGGTTTAATGTCATTAAAGGGGGGAAAATATTTTTATTCCTGACTTGGGGAGAAGAGAAACCGTGATAAAAATGGACTGGGTTGATGCGCGGAACGGCAGGCTGCTCTGTAGATGAGTCAGGAACCGCACGAGTCACGGCTCAGGAAGGGAATAAAACAAGCCGGATAACATCACGGTGGCTGTCAGCATGGTTATGAAACTGGAGAGCAACAGCATGACTCTGGATTAATGTCTCTAATGGCAGCCTCAAAAACAGGAACAGATTAATTTGTCTGGCCGGAGTCTTATGCAACTCTCTCCAGTGAGGCGGAATCACAGCGGCCCGGGGGTCTGCTGCTTTCTGAGGACTTTATATGCAACCAGACAGGAATGTGGAAAGCTTGAGGAATGCTTTTACAGTAGTTAACTCATGAAAGTTTAAATGAAGCAAATGAATTAAAAGAACCAAAAAAACTTAATTTAGGAGTTCATCAAGGTGGAAATGATCATTTTCTTTCAAGACTCTGTGGCATTTATTAACTTCATTTTTCCTATTGAACCTTTGGAAATTAGTGATCTTCCCTCTTTAACTTTTCATTATTGGTTATAAAATGTTACCTTTTTTTCCACTCCTCTGACCTGACTGATGGTTTTACACCCACATTCTAGCCCGTGCTTCCAGTTGGCCTCTTTTTGTAATAAAAAACACACCATTTTTAAATATGACTTAAGGACTGAGGTTAAAATTGTTTACATTTTAAATTGATAATTAAACAATATAAATATCAAATTCTAACCAGAATTGCTGGGTCTGTTTTCCTCATATTCTACCAAAGTCTACAGCAGCATTCTTTTCAGATTATTTTAGGATTTGTTTTTTTAAGCTAATAAAATGCCCTTGTCTCAAACACCATAACGATGATATAAAATGTGAAAATAACACTTTCCACATGTTAATGATATTTAATTCATAACCAGCAGCTGTGAGTGGTGCATCAGCGAAATATGTAATAGTCACTTTTTGAAGCTATGATTCAAAACCACTTCAGCTTCGAAAGCCTGCGAATTAGTCAAAGTGGAAAGGAAGCTCCTTGTGATACTGAGTGTGTCACAGAACATTTTTTATGTGGAATAAACTTCAACAGCCTGGTGTAAAATGCACGCCGACGGCTGAGGCTCGTAACCATGGAGATTACAACGCAGTGATCTGATGCTTTTACAGGGAAGTTAATGAGTGAAAATTATTCTAACGGTAAACAAAAGGCGGTTTGAGAGGAAGTCCTGAAAGACTCTAGTCATCAAAGTGACCCGACTTGGACTCTATCAGACATCTCTGTTAATAGCTGGAGCACAAAACCCAGAAACATTGAAGAAATGGAGAACTTTGGCCTTTCAGTCAAGTCGATTTTATTTGTAAGCACATTTCAGCAACAAAGCAGTTCAAAGTGCTTCACGTCATAAAAACATCTTCATCAATTATGAAACGAGTAATAAACATTACATTTAGTCAAATCCTGTCAACAAAATCAATACACATCATATATATTGGTCAATGTTCCAGTTATTATGACTTAAAAACAATCCTAAACAAGGAGTGTTTTACTTTTGATTTAAAGGAACTCAGTGTTTCGGCTGTTTTGCTGTTTTCAGGAAGTTTGTTCCAGATTTGTGGTGCAGAAAAGCTAAATGCTGCTTCTCCATGTTTGGTTCTGGTTCTGGATGCAGAGCAGACCAGAACCAGAAGACCCGAGGGGTCTGGAAGGTTGATCCAACAGCAGCAGATCTTTAATGCATTGTGGTGCTAAACTAACAGTATTTTAAAGTCTATTCTCTCAGTGGAAGAACTGGGTGATGTCCTCTGTCTTCCTGGTTTTAGTGAGAATGCCAGCAGAAGTCTTCTGGATCAGCTGCAGCTGGACGTTTTTTGTTTTTTTTTTGTAGGCAGAGTGTGAAGACACTGTCGCAATAATCAATGCAACTAAAGACAAATGCACAGATGTGCTTCTCCAGATTTTTCTAGGACATTTGTCCTTTAATTCTGGAAATGTTCTTCAAGTGACAGAAAGCCAACTTTGTAACTGTCTTTATGTGTCTCTGAATGTTCAGGTCTGAGTCCATCACTGTTTTAGATTGAGCAAAGATTCCTCAACAACTTCCAGAAACTCGTGTTTGCAGCAGGTCTATCCATGACCTTTGTTTTAATGGGTCACAGTCGCGTCATGGGGGCAGCAGCCTAAGGACAGACCCAGACTGCCCTCTGCTCTCTGGACCAGCTCCACCAGGGGAATCCCAAATTGTACGTAGATCTGTTGGTAAATGGGTAGTTTAGTCTTTCAGTTCATCTCGCTCTTCACCACAGCAGGCTGCACAATGCTCTCATCACTGCAGACTCTGCTCCAATCCACCAATCCATCTCCTGCTCTCATTTGTGATTAGGATCCCAAAATACTGAAACTGCCCTACTTGGGACCCGACCTCATCCTGACTGGGTCAGAGACGATCAGCAGGTCATGACGAAAAGGATCTTCTGCAAAGGACTAAAGAGGGTTGTCATGAAGAAGTTGAGCCATTGTTATACTCCAGTAGTCTATGAAAGTTGTATTGAATGTTAATCTCAGAGAAAATATTGGTAATATTGTATTGATAGATTTTTTTGCAATAAATTTATTGCAAAAATTGCTAATTGGTACCTGATTTGCAGTCGAAGTTGTAAGACTTTAAGTGTACTATACTTAAAACTCGGTCAGCCACAAACTTTAAACATAAAAGCATGTTGAGAAAAAGAAAAAAACTTCATCATAGGACTGGTGGATTTACAGATGCCGCACTGAAGTTTCTGCTTGAAACTTTCTGGTAAACGGAATAAAATGACTACAAACTGCAGTATTTTCCACAGACGTAATGAAGCAAAAAATGGTGTTAGATGAAAATTTTAATCCTTCAATCTCTGAAATGGGAAAGTAATATTTCGAAATGTCTCAAACACATTTTACTTTTTATGTTTTCCAAAAATCGTTCAAAATGGAGTCTGTTTTGAAAGTGCACTCGCTGAGCGACTCGCTGGACCTTCAGCGGCAGCATCGCTTCTTTTCTCCTTCACTGGTTCAGTTTTCTCCACCTTCTGCCGGAGTTTGGTGGATTGCCTGAGAAAAAAATAGTTCCTTTAATTATTCAGTCCGGTACTAGTGGTGCATTGATTTCTGGCTGCTGCTGCTTGGTTGTGTCAGCGATGAACTAATCTTACGCTTTGCCAGGCAGCATCTTGGCTGTCAAGCAGCTTTTCTCAACCGTGATTAGGCCAGAAAGTTTTTAATTCTCCGATGGTTTAAGGGGATCAGACTGAACTCTGGACTTACCAAATCCATCCGCATGGAATGTTCTTCAATTCGCCAGATTTACCTCCGAGAAGGTAAATCAGAATCGGGATATTCGCGACTACGATCACTTCCGTTTTTATGAGATTATGCAGTTACACATGATGGGATTTCAGAAGAATAATCTTTGCCAAGGTTCAGTGCACCTGTAAACACAATTAAGACGTATTTACAGGAAGCTGGATTATTGGTTTGTTGTGATTAGAAGTCATAAATCACGCTGTAATATCCTGTCAACATAAACTCATGATCTGTAATTGGTGCTTTTACAGCCCAGCGTAATGCTGCTAAAAGCACAGAAGCAGATTAAATTTTAAAGTATGATTAGGCAACAGTAAGATGTAATTAGGAGAATGTCATTATGCATTAGTTTATGTTCGTGGAATAAATGCTGGCCAGATATGAAGTTTTTCTCTTGGTGAGGGAAGGAAAACGAGGCTGAGGGAGACTTGAGGAGCGGGAAGCTGGAGGAGGAGCAGGGAAAGGTCGCCGGGGTCGGGTCTCGTGCATTGTTTCCCAGCATGCTCCAGTTCCCACAGTCATCCCAGCTCTTTGTTAAAGTCCTAGCACAGAGCATGTCTGGCTCCTAGGCATTCTCGCCAGAGGCTGGCCACTCCGGGGTCAGCACATTTTCCAAACCATTGCTTTTTATTTGGATGGCAATCAGGGGAAAAAAATTGCTCTACTGTATTGGCTCAACAGGCGGCGAGCTGTGTTTGGCCTGTCACGCTCGGCCGTTGTTGATGGCCAGCACGATGGATGACCTGGCTGTCGGGTTTCTACAAAACAAAGTTTCACTGATGGATCATGGAATCATATGCAGCTTTATTCCAACTCAGATCTTCAGATAGCTGCCGTTAGCTTAGCGTCCGCTAATGTGGGATGAGACCAGAGAATCTGTAAAAACCGTCACTCCAACGAGCATCAAATTGGTTAAGCTCCATTTTTCTCCTTAATATAATAAATTCATCTACTACTTCCGCCAAGTTTTGGACCTTAGATTTTGTCTCGGGGAAAATTATGCTGATTTAAATATATGCACACAAAACAATAGCAAAGACATCGACCATAATGTCACAGTTCTATCCCAGGCTGATTTTGATTCCTGCTGCCTTTTATGCTTTGCTACAGCTGCGTATTGCTCTATATTTCATCTATATTCCACGAGTCACCCTGTGAGTTTCTCGCACATTGTCAAATCCTGATGTTGGCAACTTTCAAATGACTTCCCCAAGGCTGGAAAGAGCAGATGCTGTGAAGCAGAGCAGCCTTGCTGTGCAGCCTTCATTTAGCACAAATAGGCAGAAACAAGCTTTTTTTACACACACATAAATACATTTAAATATCTTATAGAATAAAGGGAAACGTGTGAGTAAAGTAATGATTTGTGGTTATTTTTTTCTCAGATTTGTGAGGCACAGGGTTTATGAAGAAAGGAGGAAATAGTCCCTTTGGTTGAGTTGAGTGTTGTTGACATCTGAATCCATCCGTCTATCTCTGCATTAATACAAAGAATAATCCATATAACTGTGCATGCATTAATGCATCCCTGCATGTAATTTTTTTCACATGTCTCATGTTTAAAAGCTGTGAAAATGTAGGGACCCTCACTCTAATAAGCTCAATGCTGGTTTTGGTTTGAGGTTCTTCTTAATGTTTGCTCAGTATTTTCAGTTTATTGATTGCTGTTGGAGACATTATTATAACCGAGAGAGAATGTATTTTGAGTCTCATTCAGGGGAGATAGAGATATTGAGCTGACAGTGGCTCACTTATTGCTCTCAGATTAGCAGGTGTTCTCCCAGTGACTGTCTTTATGGGTTTGGCCCAGTTCAGGGAAAAGCACAGGTTATGTGAGGGCCAAGCATGTCGGCTCTCGTCATTGTATTCTTGAAGTGCTCCACTTCATGCCAGAAACATCCCTGAGCACAGCCTCACTGCCTGTCGCTCCGCTATTAACATTCTAATCGCCGTCTTGTTTCATTTGCTCGGCCAAATACTTTATTTCCCAAAAAGGAGCCCAGGCTCGGCGGCTGACCTTTCCATTTGCAGAAACAGAGCAATCATTCATAAATCACACTTCTGGGTGTAAAATATCCAAACGGTTTGATATTGCAGGCCTAATGAAATGGCTCACACTTCTTTACTGCAATTATAGGAAAAGGTCAGCGTCATAACTGATGTTAAGCTTCAACGTGATTGTCCTACTTCACATTATCTTGTGGCCGGGCCGTAAATTATCACTGCAGCCCGTAAGGCATGACATTTTGTTATATTTTCACAATAACAGAAAAAGATTAATTTAATGTTTGCACTCAGTTTTAAGTTTTGTTTAGCATTAGGACAGTCTGCTTGATGTTGATATAACCTGACCCAGCAGCTTGAGAAACTATTCCCTCCTGCATTTCTCTCTGAAAACTGCCAACCAGAATAAAATAAGTTATATTGGGATAATAAATCACATTTTGCAAATCCAACAGTGAGATTTTAGTGAGTTCTGTTCCTGCTGCTGCTGCTGTTTATATGCATGATGCTTTCTCACTTCCTCAGAAGAATAACATTTTGGTCCATTATTGGATTTTAATCACATTAAACACTTGTAACATTTTACATGCACATATTAAAGATGTTATTCATTTAAAACAGAACTCCTTAGTTTTATGTCTGCACTCAGGCTTTCCGATTTGTAATGAGGTCTACGACTGTTCTAAAAATTGAATGCGCCGTTAAACCACCAAAATAAAGTCATTTGTTGTAAATGTTATGCCAGTCAAAGTTAAATATGGTGCAACAGTGACATTTATAAAAAGACGAGAAGAAAACACCAAGAGGAGCAGGAATGTCTTCCGAATGCTGTGTGTGTGCCACATGTGGAAACAGTTTTTCTATTCTTCTTTTGGCTGTGGAGTCAGGAAAATTCAAAATCTTTCGAAGTGGAGTTCAGAGTTCATGTTGAAGTCTAAAATAATCTGGTTTACATCACAGATTATTATCCTGGATTTTCAGGAGGGCCATGGACACTTCATCGACATCATTAAGGAATCGTATTTATTTTGACTTTTAAATGCTCAATTGACTGTTAAAGTTGGAAGAAATGCTCCTTCATTTTTAGCTGCAAATGGTTTTAAAATGTAGTAAAAGCTTAATTTCTTACAAGTGCAATAATGTCCCACAGATCATCTTATACTCAAAAATTATACTGGTTTAGCTCCCATTTTAGCACAAACTATTAAATTCTCTCCTAACCTACACCAGATTAGATTTTTAGTCTAATCTGATGACATCAATTTGCCAAACTTTATCTTTAACAATACATTTGACTTAAGGTTCAGAGAGATAACTGTGAGTAAAGAACAAAGCTGCCGGTTGACTTCCCTCCTCATCGGCCCGACGTTTCCCTGTAATTGGCGTCGTGTTCATAAAGCAGAGCCTTAAGTTTAGATGAGTGCTGATGTTGTTGGTGGTCTAAGCAGCTTCTATGTAGGTTCTCAGCTGTTTAAACATTTAGCAGGCAGCAGCTCTCCAGCGTGTAACCCAGTTTAATGAATTTTAATCCAACCGGGCGTTGCTGTTGAGTGGTGGCTCACTCACTCCTCAGTCGTTCACCGTGTTAAAGCTTTGGAGTTTTATTTATGATTCCAATCTCTGATGTTTTCACCTATAAAATTACATATTTAATTCCAGTAATTGACAGTTGTTGTTAATTGTAGTTAAACTTTTCTACAGTTTGACATTATTTAGGCAGAAACAAAGCTGACCTCAACTTTATGGTACTCTGGTCAAATGTTCAACACTGTAGATCACATAGAATAATTTATTTCTTAAGACGTCGGTTTGTTTGCTTTGGCTTTATAATTTGCCCACATAGATACACAATAAAATCCCTGACTCTGCAGCTTAAAGATGCTGCCTTTGATGTAAATGCAACTCATTTGTCGAAGTTGCAGAGGATGAGATAGAAATAGTTTTTGATAGCTGACTAATCTGTGTGTAATTTAGTCATCAAATATTTGAATCCGTCTTTGGTGTGAGCACACCTCCTGCTCACAGCATCAGTTCCTGTTTTAGTTCAGCTTCTCACCTCTGAGTAGCTGTGAATTTCACCCTGACGGGCCTCAAATGAATGATCACCAAAGATTAATAACACTTGTGAAGAAAATCTTTCCTTGAATCATTTCTCACATTAACAAATAATCAGGTTTGTGGCAACAATTTTAAAAAAATGGAACCATTTTAGGGTTGACATGTAGACGTCATTATACAAACATAGAAGCTGTAAAACCAACCTGCTGTTGGCAATAGTGGGTTATTTAACGCTAAACTGACTTTTTCTGCTCTAAACAATTGATTAAATTACAGACAACACTTAATTAATGATTATGTCCAAATCAACTTAGCGGATTTTGAAATCTTTGTTCAACTTCTCATCATTAAATTCAAAACTGTATTCATTTAAATACATTATAGTTAGCAACATTGTGTTTTTGTTTTGGAGTTTGCATAATTTGTGTTTTTACAGCACATTTTGCTGTTTGCTATGCATTTGGACAGCATTGGCCACCGTAGAATGTGGCACAATGAACACTTCAAAAACAAAATCTTACCAAATTAATTTGGTTCAGCTTCTAGTGCAAGTATCTCAGCATACTTAAAATAAGAGAAAACAAACTTACAAGTGACTTTTCAGAAACATGGGAGCTTGGTTTAAGTCTAATTTCTTTATATTGATGAAAATGTGTTGGTTTAAGTGAAATAATCTGCCTGTGAAACAAGAACATTGACCCATATTATAAGTTAAAATGTCAATTATTTCACTTAAAACTAGAACTTTTTCATCAATATTAGGAATTATTGACATTTAAACAAGCTCGTATATGTGGCTGAAAAGTTACTTAAAAGTTAACTTATTTGTATGGTACTTGGATACTTGCACTAAAAACTAGTCCAAAAATACTTGGTAAATTGTTGTGTTTTTGCACAAATGGGACGATGCACAGATCCAGATTTTCCTTCCCGGGACGTGCAGAAATGATTTCCTCTGAGCAGTGATGTAAGCACTGCTGCCCGGCAGACAGGTTCATCATCCTGGGTGACAGCATATATCTGCATAAGAGCCACGCAGGGCATTCCCAGAGCCAGCAGCTCTGTGTGATCTATCTGCTGGAGTCGGTGCGATCAACCAAAGCAGACTCCCGGCTTTGTCGACGCGCCGCTCACAGTCACATGCCGCTCGTATCTAGCTGGAAAGGTTTCTCCACGGTGCGAGGGGGTAATTATGATGAGATGATTGACGTTCACCTATACAGAACTGGGGCTGATGGTGTCTTCCGTTCAGCCGTGTTCCTGTTTAATTGTCAGCTGGATCGAGGAATGCTGAGATTTTGACGGTAATGGATGCTGGTAAAGGCGGTGGGAGAGTGACGGATGTGGATGTTTTATAAAGTAGTTTGGCTTATCATCTACCACCTGTAGGCTTTCTCAGGAGGTGTGTGCGCGTGTGCGTGCGTGTTCCTCAGTCTCTGAGCTCTGAATGAAAACCTTGTAAAAAAGGATAAAACTTCAAATTTAGGGCATGCCTGTAATTGATGAGAAATGAAGTGCCTTCTTTTAATTGTGTCAAAGCTACGTGGTAACATAACTGAACGTCTTTGATTAAACTCTTTCAAATTCATCTCTCCTCATTAACGTCACACAGTCATTCTTCCCATTAAGAAAACCTTTCAAAGGTTTTGATCAACCCATTTAATTTTGTGAATATTGATATTAACCTCATGTCTATTCAGTAGATGGACCAAGAAGAGTCGATGGGTCATACTGACACCCTCACAGATATTTGAATTAAACTTAGGTTCCACCTTAACCACGTTCTTCCTGTTCAAGCTTCTGGCACCACATTGACTGAATATTTCACCAATCTTCTTGGTAGGGTTGGCAGGGTTTTTATAAATTCACCTATTGATCCAGTCTCATACCAGTTTGGTATCATTTTCCAGTTGGAAACCCGTCTGAGTCCACTTTCATACCCGTTCTACTGTTAATTTGAGGTGAAGTTTGAATTTAGAGGCGCACTTTGTTCCTGGTTACTCCATTGGACCAGCACCGCTGTCCCTCAGCATGACTCTGCCATTACCCACTCAGTCCATGTTGATGTTAAACTGGCTTTACTGTTTACGGTGACACTGGTCTTGTAAGCAGCTTCCAGTTCATGGCCCACTTGAGTCTTGGCAGTTTCCTGAATGTCCTCATAATAAATGTAAATTGGAGCTATGTTGTTAAATTGTTCAACTCTAGATATAGAAACTCAAAATAATCCGTAAAAAGGATGAAATTCTAATTTTCCATGGCCATGAAGCATTGATGTAAAGCTCTGCTGGGAGGCCTTTAGAGAAAATACTCTGCCCTTGATTGGCACATAAAGGTTCTTGTAGTGAATAAAAGTTCCCCTGTGGTTGTTAACAAGGTTAACCATTTAATTTTAACTACAGGCTGCATGTTAAAGAAAATAAATGCTACTCTGGCCCTTTAATTAGCCTTTACTAGGCCTACTTTAAGGACGCAAAGACATCAGCTATTGTACCGTACGGCACATAGATTTTGAATCCTACTAGATCCTCTCTTTTTATTATTTCTAAAAGCAAAAATACTTTTATTGTTCTCTTAAACCTTGATCTTTCCTCTTAATGTTCCACACTGGAGATTTGTCTTGTATTCAGACAGAAAGTTGGTTCAAAATGTAGATCTTAAACTAAGAGAAAAAGGAGTGGATTGTGAGTCGTTGAATGAAAAACCCATCAGCAGCAGCTTGGGAACGCATGTCTGAAATAGCTGCTGGGGGAAAAGAAACATGTAGTTTCTATTAATGATCTGTAAACATGACCTTTTAAGAGAGCAAGGCTGCTTTAGAGAGAAGTTCCCAGGCGGTGGGAGCTGTGCTTTGGGGAACTACATTCCCCTGTTGCTGCCTATAGATGGCTTGCAATCAATGAGGACGAAATGTATTTATTGACAGTTTACCAAGGCCACTGTGTTAACGGAGTGTCATGTGGAGCAGCGCCAACAAAAAGCTTCACATTTAAGAGAAACACATCAAGGTTTAAAAGTTTAACACCCACTGAGGAATCAACAACAGGCCCCATCTGTGAGCTTGACCCAAAATATTTCCTCCAAAAGAACAAGAATGCAGCCTCTGAGGCTGTAAATGCTCACATCTCTGATTTCAGTTCCTTGAATTAATGTTGGTTAATGCTTATTAATGCTTCACTGCAGGAAGCATAATGTTTTTATTTAGCAGCTCTTTTAACGATGTAACTATTGGACTTTTGTTGTTTTCACATGTAAATACAGATTTTAAATGATGCAGATTTCTCCTTAAGAAGTGTACACTTCTATTATACTGTACTATACTGTGTGTAGCATCCTGTGTTAGCTATTTGCATTGCAGCACAGCTAACATCACATAAAAGGAGGCCCTTGTATATTTTCAACAGATCATATCTTCAATCTGAAGATTTCTAAATCCAACATTTTCCATAACAGACCAAAAGCTGGAAGCTCAAAAGTTGAAAAACATCAGCTTTACTGCACACTGGAGCCGCCTATTCACGAGTCGGTGTTGGTGGCGCACCTCATACTAAAAATACTGAACTTTGAGTCTTCTTCCCCAAGTAATGTCTTCCATACCAAAGAGCGTTAGCGTCACTATTTACTTCTAATGTGTGGTGCGCTCAGACTGAAAAAATATCAGATTTTTTTTAGTTTCTGACGTTACATCAGCTGTTGCTTGATGGCTGCTTCGGTAAATCTAATTTTGGCAGGACATTATTCTTATCAGCACATTTCTGTTTTCAAGTTTATATGTTAAGCTCTAGATTCCTAAATTGAAGTATGGCAATGCTAACAAATGGATACTAATGCTAATTTGTTGTAATTGTGTGACATGTTAAGGGTTTTGACAGATAACTACAAATTACGGGAATTAGACCACAAACAAATATGTGTTTGTAGTGAAACACTTGAGATTTTGAGTTTATTGGTTTTGCACGTTGAGTCGTCTGTGTGCAACACAAGTGCCGTCCGCAGCTCCTGAAGAGCTTCATTTTCTAAACTGTAGTGGCATTTTTGACAGCAATTATTTTCAAGCAGTGCAGCATAAAATTACAAATTAAAATTCCTTCAAATAACATGACAATTTTTCTGTTTGTCTGACTGTTCTTTTTTTTGTGAATGTCCTGAATTCCTGTGTTTTTAAATTCACTTGGATAAACTCTGAAAGTCTGTCTTCTGTTTGACGAAGACGGCAAATGAACCTCAACACGTTGTGACGAGAGCAGAACGGGCCCAACGTCTCCTGTCTGACATCAGACTCATCTTCTTCTCTCTTCTATTCCCTGGTTTTCATAGTTTATACTTGTAATTCCTGAGCAGAACAGCAATTCCTCACAAATGTCTATTTTTGTTTCTTTTCCTGTTTTGTCACAGGCAAACGTTTCAGGCCTCATTACAGTCAAGTTACTAAAGCAAGACGAAACCCGGACAAATCTGTAAGGGAGCAAAAACTTTGTCCTTTTTCACTACAACATCAACATTTCTGCTTTTTATGTTCTGAATTACCATTTTCTCAAAGGCACATTTTACTCCGAGTGCGTATGGATTAGTGGAAACTTAGCAGACGAATATTATGCCACGGGGGGAAGACAATTTATTGCATTGGGGGATTAGTCGGCCGCCTGCTGCTTGCTTGGGTCGCTCTGTATTTGTCAGGATAAATATTACTGGTGTCTGGAGGACAGGCAGGCGGCTGACGTCGCTGCTTCACTCCTTGCCATGCTTGAGGAGCCGCTCGCTCTTTCACCAAGTCATTACCGTAACCCTACAGGAGGAGAAGTCACGCACTTCCTGAGCAGCCTCCCTCATTCGGGCCGGACAAAGCCACCAGTGTGAGGGTTATTTCAGGTCGCTGCCTTTGCCTGTTTAGCATGGAAATCGTTACTTGAGCTCACTTTAACCGACTTAATTGCCCTGACACCTTCCAGTCCCCCCTGAATTTATCATCCTCATCCAAGTCCAGGGAGTGCAACTAAAGCAATAACGTCACCTGGGCCAAACCAATAGCTTATTGATTGGCACCCTGTATAGTAAGAGACACATCTCGGCTGTAATAGAGTGGGACAGTAGACTTTGTCAGAACGGGGGGGAGCTAACCTGCGCTTTTCTCTCCCTCTCCGAGTTTCCAGGCCTGAGTTAATGAGAGGCAAAGGTTCTTCTCCACACATTTCTAATTGTTCTCATGTCGGCATGTAAAATGGGCGAGAGCAGCAATTTATTGGGCAAATCAGCTTAAGAAGAATACTGGTCAAGGACTGCCAAGCCACCGAGGCCCACCAACTGCCAGCTACATCATTAGCCTGCAACGTCTCATGACCCGCTATCTGCGATGTGACCTGCAGCGGTAGCTTGGTCCCCATGCTGTCCTTTTCTGCTGGGACGGCAGTTTCTTTATTGCGTGCAAGAGATGAATACGTGTTTGTGTGAAATGAGTTATCAAAAGTTTGTAGAAGTTAGTGTTTCGCTCCAACCAGCAGATGGCTGATGTTGCTTCAGGAGCAATGAGGCGAAATTAAATATCAATACCTACATCTGTTGAGGGATTTTTACAGACAAACTTACAAATGGATTTTAATTTTAGAATTCAAATAAGGTTTTTCAAATGTCCATTGATCCTATTTATACCAATACAGAGAGAAGTCATCTCATCAGGTACGTCTTCTTGAGTCTTATTTCTTCTTAAGACTCAAAATACAGAAAGACAAAACAAGGGCTGCGTGTTCCCTGATGGAGGTAGAGTGGTTTGGGACAGCAAACCAATGGCTAACCTCACTCTAAAGATGCTGAACACAATGCTGTCTTCTGTGGCAGAGCCTATATTTGGTGTTTGAACTACTAAAATAGGCAGTTAGAAGCTAATTAGCATCAAGCGCCTTTGCAACCACTAGTAAATAGCATTGTGTCTCAATATTTCAGCTGCCTACAAGTTGAATTTTCTTTTGAATATTTTAGATGTGCTCCATGAAGAAATCCAGGAATAATTTGGAGTTGCAGCCCATAGAAAAATCTGCGTCTTTATGAAACTCAGGAGTCCAAAGTTCATCCTGTTGATACGTTTTTAGATTAGAATGGTGGAAGCTCTTGGTTTCCATGCTGATCACCAGTCAGAGTTTAAACTCTCTGATCTCTGGTCTATCGCTTGAAACTGTACAACATAATCAAATTTTATTCATAAACAAAAAAGCAAAAATTTTTCATAATGTGACTAAAAATAACAGCAGGTTATGGATAACTTTCTTCCAACTGAGCGGCAGTGTGCCGCGGCAGTGTGCAGCAGCAGCTAGCGCTACACTCCTCACACTGCAGGAAAGACGTGACTGAAAATGTAAGTGATTTTAAAGTATAAAACTGGGCGTACCGTGGTACATGGATAAATAGTTTTGATTAGAAATAAAGTTTTGTTTGCTTTGCAATCTGGAGAGGTGAGGGTGAGGCAAGCGGAGGCTGAAGGTGGATTTTCAGAAGGATTTTGTGTTTGTTCTGCTCCTGGAAAAAACATAGGAGTGAAAGAACTCGCCTGTAATCAGAGCCTCAACAAAACACACACTTCACACACAATGAGGCTGCTGAAAAAAAACTGGCAGCATATCAGAGCTTTTCATAACTGCACGCTGCTATTTTTTTCTAATGGACAAATTTAGTGGTATATGTGAGCACAGACACTAAACGATGGAATCTCTGCATTCGCTCTCACCCACAGCTCCCCCCCGCCCCCAGAGCAGACTAAATGCAGAGGAGCTGTTATGTAGCTCCAGCTGTTTCCACGGTTCAGTTAATGTTCTACCAGAGGAAGCCTGCACCATGCTCGGGCTCTACGCCTCCGGCCCCGGCGGGGGAGAGGGGCTGAGGGTAGCAGCTACTGTCACAAACTACTTCAGTCAATTTAGCACCGTGTCAGTTTGGAGGATATTCTAATCTGACCCATTTATGATGGGCCGTGTTTAGTCCATGGGTTTCTTCCCTTTATGTGGAAAACTGAAGACTCCAGTGTTTTGGCTTCAGGTAGAGTTTATGCAGTTCAGGTTAAAACCAGCAAAGTGATTTAAAAAGGAATCAATAATGGAGAGGACAGAAGGAAAGAAGTCATTATCTTCTTTGAATTTCTACAGATTGGAAGGGATTTATCCTTGGTGCTGATTGGTTAACAAGGCTGCGAATGTTAGCTTCTGCTGTAGCACCACTGTGTTTATTAAATCATGTTAACGTATGTTTGTTTGGAATAATAAAAGAGGCAATTCTAAGCGTTTTTAGAAGTGGTTATATCCACGAGCAGCTGTGGACCTTAACCTCCATGAAAACCAGGGGTCCACTGGACAGGAGAAAGTAGAAATCCAAGCTTGCAAATTGTCCAATTAGGAATCTGCTCCATAATCAGAGTGGTGACCAGGAGCCCAGTCGTCACAATGGCTGAGCTGCAGAGGTTCAGTTCCAGCGGGATAATTAGGACTGCTCAACTCCAGCAAATTGGAGAAAAAGTGTTTAAAATGTCCGATTCCATAAAAGTTCCTCCAAGACCTTTAGAGTGTGAGCAACAAATTTCCCCTCAACTCCACCATCACTCCTCACACGCAGCGTCACCTCACTGATGGAGGACGGTGGAGGCTGTAAATCCCTCAGATTTTCTAATCAAAGATAGCCTGAAAGACAGGAGGAAAGCTGACTTGGTGTTCAACACCGTCCTGAACTCTAGAGACGCACCGATCCACTTTCATCACTGCTGATACTGATATGGTTATCTGAGGTTTAGTATCAGTTGATGCCAATTTTAGACAGAAAAACAGCTGAAGTGATTTAAAACATTTCTCTTTTAATAAACACAGGTGTAAGTTCACTGAATTACAAATGAGAGGCAACAACAGATACACCGATTCTTTACCCAGGGACGCTGCTCTTCAGTAACAGCCGCAATCTTGTGGAGTGGCCTAGTTAAAGTCTGACTGTCTGAACTCTTCAATGTGGCCGAATTAAAACAATTCAGTCAAGAAGAGCGGGCCAAAATGTCTCCTCAGTGATGATGTCCTGCTTGTCTTCTACTAGAACGCTCCATGTTTACAGCAGAAACTTCTGATCAACTGCAAAAACTGATTATTTTGAAAAGATGCGAAGGAGCAAAGAATCACTATGAGAACCAACACGGCCAATCAGTTTGGGTCTACAATCTGCATCAAATATTCACCAAACGTCGACCCGCTTTAAGCCTATTGGCTGATACTCTGGGAAAGTTTGATGCGTTATTTTCAAATCTAACCGGTTCACAACCAATGCAGCTATGGATGTCTTTGACATCGTGGATACAAGCCTACGTGAAAAGAGACGGAATGAGGAGCCGGGCCGACTGGATGGAGATGCCAGGGTCTCTGAAAGCTGAAGTCTGGGGTTCTTTTTACAGATTAGTTTTCCAGATCAGTCCAAGCAGCTCTTCCCCTGGGGGCTGAGCAGAGGAGAGGAGCGTGTAGGAAAGGCTTTCATTCCGACGCAGCGCTGCCAGTGTTTCCATCCCACAGCCACGGCTGCTCAATCTCCTTCCAGAACCGGCTCCCAAAAACACAGGCTTTTCTGCTGTAATGCAGACTAAATCTCTAATTACAAATTTGGGCTGGAGTTGCAGAAGTCATAATTATGGCGCCTGTTATTATGCAAATTAATTGGCTGATTCCAAAGAATTAATTACCTCTTGTCTCAAGTTTGATTAGCAAATCAGAGTTTTCCGCTTTTATTTCTTATGTTTGGGTTTATTTCCGTCCTGGCGGAGAGAATAGGATTAGAAGGAAACAAAGGGCGATGCAGACGCCACATTGCTTGATGTGTATTAACTGAACTGGACGGAGAAAAGCAAAACTTCCGCTTTTTTTTTTTTTTTAAATGTGCCAGACAATCAATATTTGAAACTACAGACCTCTAAGTTCACTGCTCCCCAATGCACAAAGTCAGGTCCATAAATATTCCGGCTTGGCACAGCATACCGACCCAAACCCCAACGGGATCAGCTGGAATACGAGCTGCCAGCCTGATCTTACCACCCAACATCAGTGACACACCTCACCAACATTCCTCTGGCTGGGCTGCAGAGAATCCACAGCAGGTTCAAAGACTCCCACGAGAGTTTGAAGGATTGTACTGCAGAATATTTATGTCCGCAGTTCAGGCAGATAACCATAAACAACTGACCTGAAACTCGGACATCTTCACGTACGTGTTTGATGAGATTGCAGTGTACACATTCATTAATGAGAATTTAGGGTGAGGTGGTTTTATCTGTTTTAATAAGGAACAAGCAAATAGTTTCTCAAATGCCACCAAGATCATCAGGAATTATCATTAAATATGGGAATAAAGACAACTTCGTCTTGATTTAAAGGAACTCAGTGTTTTGGCTGTTTAGTACATTTCTGGAAGTTTGTTCCAGATTTGTGGTGAATAGAAGCTGAATGTTGCTTCTCTATGTTTGGTTCTGGTTCTGAATGCAAAGCAGACCAGAAGGACCAAAGAAACCAGAGGCAAGAGTAACTCGGATCATCGGAGTGAAGCTTTTTGTCATCCAGTCTCTTCGGCAGAAAGAGAGAAAAACACAGTGAAAAACAAACTAGCGACTATCGCTCTCATTTTAATATCAAGCTCATTTTAATTTATTGTGCGACTAATTGATCTGTTTATCACAAACCTCTCTGGAATGCATTCTGGTTAATGTACTGTTGTGGTGCTAAGCCATTCAGTGATTTGTATACTAACATTATTTAGTTAACAGGTTGTATTGCAGACTTCTGCCCAGGACCCTCTTGAAAATGAGATCTAGATCTCAACGGAGTTTACCTGGTTAAATAAAGGAAATAAAAACATTTTTAAAAAGTATTTTTTATAGTGAGAACGCCAGGATCAGCTGGAGGATTTTTTAGACCTGTGAAGACGCTGCTGCAGTGATCAATGTGACTAAACATAAATACATGGATGAGTTTCTCTTGATCTGGTTGAGCCATTAGTCCTTTCATTCTGGAAATGTTCTTCAGATGACAGAAGGCCGACTTTGTAACTCTCTTCATGTGGCTCTGAAGGTTCAGGTCAGAGTTCATCACTACACCCAGATTTCAGCCTGATCTCTGGTTTCCAGCTGTAATAATTGATCTAGATCGTTTCTCTTTAGGTCTAAAGAAAGGGTTAGGGCTAACCTGAACTTCCGTTCAGCAGGAACCATTCTAATGTATAGACACACCTGTAAGATGAGTCACAGTTTAATACAGGGTTTATTGTGCAAAATGACGTTGAACTGATCGACAAGAAGTATATACACTAAAGATGTTCAGACTAGAGAAGACATTTGGAGTAAAGAAGAAAGACAATCTTGTAGTTTGCATCTTTAAACTCCCCAGCTCCGCAGCAGAGGTCAACAATAGGTATTTAAATAGAGTTGTTTCACCTCACCCTCCTTGACATTTTCCAAGTTAGTCCGCCTCCAAGAAAGCATGAAAAGCGTGGCACTAATCCCCGCCTCGGATCCGACTCGGTACCTCCGGTTCATCTCCAGCAGGAGTCGAAACAAAGGCCTGGCAAATGAAATGCATGAGCAGAGAGGCGGCGCACAATGTGGTCCACCTGAATGACTGAAATGAACTAGACCTGACAAAGCCAAGGGGAATGAGAAAGGCTCCCGTCAATGCTCTGAAGCCTGATTTGCTTCGTTGAATGAGAAACACCTCAAAGCTGGAAGAAATAAAATCCTTCAACTCCTCGATTCAGTTTAAGAAATTAGACACGTGCTTTCTATTCTTCTCCAGTCATTATCAGTGGATCACAACAGCACCAAGAATTACCAGTTTAATTGCTTCTGTTAAACACACTGAGACAGGCAATAGAAGAACTATTGAGCCCATCTCCAGTCTGTGAACCGGTGGCCGGTTCAGCGTCGGAGAGGTGTCACACCAAAACAATCCAATCCACCCAGCGCATCACGACCCAGGCTCGGTTTCTCCTGCAACGGGCCTGCAGCTGTCAGCGGCAGCGCTAATTACCGGACCAGCAGGAGAAATTTCCGCATTACAGAACCCTAATTTCGTCTGTCGAACATTTAAATTCCTTCTTCCCTTTAGAAGATAACAGGAGCAATTAAATGCAACTCAACCTTGGTGAGATTGCACTCCTGAGAGAGACAGCCGAGGAAGAGCAGGTTCACTGCCTCGGAGAGCAAAGACACAATATGGTGGAAAATAAGAAAAACTCGGCTTTGTCCAGCACACACCACCAAAATTCACACTTCTCATTCAATTTAACAAGCAGAAGTGTGGAAGAAAAACAGTTGAAAGCTTCACAGGAAATTAACCAAGAAATGTTAAAAAAGCATGTTTTTTTTTTTTACTTGAGAACTTAATTTTTAACCTCTACGACAAATCTTGAACAATTCGAGCTACAACTAAATTTTATTTCTTCTTTGGAATCAATAGCATATTTTTAACTGAATATATTAAAAAAGACAAAAAAAGATGTCAAAGAGTTACTGCTGCTATAGGTTGTAGTACCATTTGCTGAGTTATGGGATGTACATATTTGATTACTAAAAGACAATGCTCTCTTCCGGTTTGACCTATAAATCTGCTAAAGAACAGGCCAATGATCTGTAAAACTACAGAATTAATGAGGGAGCACTTTTTTCCCAGTAAGGCTCCTACTCGACATTTGAGGCCTTCTTTTTTCCCCCCTCATTTAAATCTCTGATTGTATAAATGTTATTGGAAAATCATGTCTTCATGCACACAGATAAGAAGAACAGCAGCCGGTTTTCTCGGTGTGGAAACGTACTAGACGACGTGTTGATCTGCAGACCCGCTGCACACTGTGGGGATTCAGATCAGAGCACATCTTCTGCACGCAAATCAACCAAACTGCACTATTGATCTCTGTAAAAGTATATTGTTTTAATTAGTATGTGGCGAATATGCTGACAAGCAAAAGATAGGAAACGCTTAAAGCGATAGCTCCTCCAAGTGCTCGGCCGTTGCAGCAGAAATCCATCCCAGTGGCTAAACAATAACATTGAGATAGGATGATGCACAGATCAATATTTAGGCATGAATGTAGCTGCTGAATCGTCCGATCGATGCCACAGACATACAGTAATTCCTAAGAGCACTTGGCTGCAGGAGTAATCTGGGCCTCTGCTGCACCACTACATGCTCTCAGCCCAACCCGATACTTGTTAGTCCTCCCATAAAAACTAAGGCGGCTTTTGTTTTAATGCAACCGAAGAGCTTCCGTCAGATTCCTCTGGTTAACAAAAACAGAAAATATGTCAGTTAGATCATTAAAATCGCACAAGTGTGATTCTTTAGAATAGGGTTTCTCCGTTTCCTTGGAGATTTTTATTTGTTTACTTATTCCTATCGTGTTGATTGCGTTAACTAAATATATCTGCTCGTCTTACAGTTAAATACAGTCCTACAGCCGTTCCCATAGTATGCTACCAGCATCCAACTATGCTGCATAGTTGGAGTTGCAACTATGCAACTCCTACCTCCTAATGAAGGTAGGAGTATTAATGAACCACAGTGGATTAAGGGTTTTCATCCAGTTTTATAACGACTGAAATGAAGAATGCTTCTTTACCAATAAAATTCTAATAAAGTAAACAAACATGGATGAGTTTGGTACTCCTCTCAGTTTGATTTCTGCAAGCAAAACTTTTTATTTAGAGTCAAGAAGCGGTGCAAAATATACCTTAAAATAAAAACTTTTCACTCAAATTTTTCTAATTTATGCTAATTACCTGGAAATTAGTGGCTACTATGGAAACCCAGTATTCACAGATTGTTGTGGTCCAGAACCTCAGGAAGAACCAGGATACCACTGTAAATACTAACATTTCTAAAATCCTAAAATACTTTTAACTAGATGCCAAACAAAGTGTCAGTCATTCAGGTTTCTCCATTTGCTGGGAGCAGAAAGTTACAGAGATGCCCCTCCCCCACGCATTGCCACACAATGTCTGTCAGCGAGCTGAAATGTAAGAGCCAAACTTCTTCCTTCCTCACTTATAAAAACACACATTTTCAAAGTGGGGCCAGAGAATAAAATAATAAATAAAACATGACAACTTTGGCTCACAGGTATTATTTTCTGTCACATAGAAAACTACAGCAACATGCCCGGTAAACAGCTGACAGGACCACAGGTGTTTTACCGGAGCAGATAGCTTGACCGGCTACCTGGCTGCATCGTGATAGAGCTACGATATTCTACACAACATCAACAATATAACCAAAATACTATTTCTTAGTCAATTCTGCACACTGAACAACATTGAGATTACACCAAAGAACTGTTGCAGTTTCCTTGGAGACACCTGCAGATGTGGTTCAGCAGAGCCTGATGTGGGACAACCTCCTAATCCTCCTCCTTCCTGCCATGTGGCAAATGTCTAACAAAAAAACAAAAAAAAGACACCTGCTGCATGCATTCCACAACAACAACCAGTGTTAATGTCTATTTACGAAAAAGCTAATTTGTTAGTGGACAAAATTTAAAACATTAGAAGCTGAAGGCACCTTATGGTGTGAGTGTGCACACCCTAAACTAAAATCGCCTTCTGATTCAGATTTAACACCAACTCTGGATGGAGTCAATCACAACGCTACAGCTTGTCCACAATAACCTGCTAATGCTCTTTGCATTTCAGAGCCTTCTCCTGACTGATACCCTTGAGCAATTAGACAATTTTGAAACGTTGTAACCTCTCTGCAAGTGTCAGGCAGATGGATCACAAGAAAATACTAACAGGAAACTTCAATTCTCTGTTTCTCATTATTTGTGCATTTTCTTTTTTATTTGTGAATGACCATTTTTCTAAAATATCCTAAAGAAAATGCAGCTTGGAAAGCAGAAATATTTGGAGCAATGCTACAAGACATGCTACTGGCTGACAGTTGCAAAGCTGTCAATCCAAGAGGTAGACTGTAGATGTTAGCTTCTGTGCTAGTTTCCACTATTAATGCATATTTGATGTTTGGATGATTAAAAACAGGCAGTTATAAGGATTTTTAGAGAAGGTCTCAAGTGTTTGTGGATTTTAGCTATTTAAGGGCATTTTGCTTTTTACAGATTTCTTTGTTTTCAGTTTAATTCTGCAGGATTTCTGTCACATTAGGGACAGAAAGGCTCTGAAGTTATTTATTGAGATCTCATTTTACATCACTAAAACCTGCTACTTTAACTAAATGGATATCTGCCAAGAAAACATCCAGTACAAGATGAGCCTGGTGGCTATAAAAGCTATTTTTTAAGAGATTCTTGCAGGTTTCTGCTTCAGTGTTTTCCTGTCAATGTGATCACCTACCAGTCGTTCTTCTACATAATCTGTTCACAAGCTCATTTTATTTCTTGCTTACAGTTTCAGCAAAAACATATTTTAGTACATAGTATTTTATTTCCAGCTCCTTTCAAAGAGCTTCAATTTATGGTGAACTATTACCAGAGAAAGTCTGATTTTCCTCTGCATGCGGCGGCAGCAGCTTTAAAGCACCTGAACAAACGAGCGTTTTGATGACAGAAATAAAAGCCGCCCTTTCTCTCTGTGATTCAGAAATGTGGCTCGGAGCCGTCGACGCCGTTATCATCAGAACCCTCTTCTGTTCTCTGCATCTGCAGCTCCCGTTAGGTCCAGATCAATGGCCGGTCAATCCTTTCCCTGAGAGGACGCATCGATCCAGGCTCCCCCGCGCTGACCGCCCTCTAATCTCTTGAAACGGTGCGGCGCTCCGGCCGCTCCTTGGGAGCCCGGTATCCTGCCTGCGCCGCGGCCTGGTGCGCGGTACAGAAAAATACGTCTGTGTCTGAGAAATCCATCCGCCGTCACTTTGACAGTCTGTAATTCTGAAAAGCGTTCGATATGAAGTACAGCCCATCCCACAGAAGGGATTTAGGGCTCTGCTTGCTGCTGCTGCAGTGGAGCCATTCTGACATTCAGCCACCTAAAGAATCCTTCCTTATTAGATTCATCTAACTGATCAAGAATAAAAAAAAAAACGGGTCAAACTTCACCAAATAAAGTCACATTACGACGCGTTGGGACAGATTTCAGATTGTTGATGCTACTTTGCTTCCGTTTTCTGGCCTTCCTAATCATGACTCTCACATCTTCACCTGTGTCCTGATCCTATGGAGACCTTAATTCAATTAAACAAGATGACTGAATTAATGTGTTGCTAAGCATCACAGGTCGGCCCATCATCCTGTCAGCACAGATCAGTGTACCACAGTGTGAACAAAGCCACGCCGTCTTGGAGGAGATGAATATTTGATGAAGGCTAAGAGCAGGGAGGCAGCCATAAGGTTTGCTTTCGCTGCTTGGCAAAGTGTGAGCAATTGCATGCGACAGAGAGAAAAGGTCAGCTTTGTTTGTCATCAGTGTAGGTCACAGCAGAGGTTTTCTCCCCCCCCCCCCACCTCATTCATTTATGCACGCTTCAAACGTCTCTGTTAAAATGTTTTCGTTGAAACGAGCTCTGGGCTCGTTTCTCTCTAGGGTTGTAAAATAAAAAAATGTGTGTGAAAGCTGCGCAATGTGTCTGCACACGCATCCCAATCAATTAGAGCACAGTTGTTTCAGACAATTTCAGTTTAATTAAGACCCAAAGTCAGTTTCTCAGAAGTTGAATATGACAGACTAATAAAATTGTATTTTATTATTTTTTTATTATTATTTTTGTACAAAGAAACTGTTCTGATTGCCACCCAAAGACTTTTAAATAAAAGTTTAGTGGAAGGAAAAAAGATAAGGGAAAAAAAGAAAACAAATGTGAAGTCAAGACCGTTCTAGTTCTGGCTTATGGTGGATTTATAAAAGTGTGGGCTGCAGCTGGAGTCAGAGCAACACAGACGGACCAGAGACAGCGTCAGCAGAGCCTTACCTGGTACAAGACTAAAGCTTTCAGTCCTCTGAAACGTCACCACATCAAAGGTTCCTCAACACAAATCGTAAAGCGGAAACCGTTTGCATGCCACAAAATATTGTTAAATACTTTGAGGCATTTCTTTTTAGTTTTATCCACTTAACAATATAGTAAACATACAGGATTTTGTATGTTTCCAAAATCCTGTAACAATAAAAGTCTATTGCTTATTATCCCAGTCCTGTGTACAGGACTGGGAAATTCCAACTTCCAGGTCAGAAAAACAACTGGAACGCCAATGGAAGTCGGATTTCCCACTGAGAAAGCTGCAAACTGAACTTATTAAAAGTAGCGTTTTCTTATCATTTAATACTTAAACTGATGTTTGTAAAAAGGTACTGCGAACAATGTTTAAAGGCCTCCTGAACATCTCAGCAGAACCTCAGGTTGGTGTCCGTGTCACGCCGCATTGATGCAGTAATTCATGCAGGAGAACTCAGCCAAGCACTGAGTGCAGATGCTGTGCAGTATATCGAGTCAGGTTGTCTGTATTTTGTTTTTCTAATGCAAGCTAAATTTTGCCCATATAACCTGCACACAATTACTGAGTAAATAAAATGAAAATAAAACTCATATCAGCGTAATTAAATCGATAAAGAAATTTATCTTTTAAACTAAATTATTATATTATTTGTTTGTTTGTTTTTTTTGCTGCGCCTGTGTTAGACCTAAAACGTGAAGTTAAATAAAGGAAACTTGTTGCTGCATCAGTTTGACGCTGAATCTAGAAATCCAGGACTTTTATCATCCAACATCAGTCACAGTTTTTTTTTTAAAGCTCCTTTGACTGAATGGGAGCAATTCCCTGCAGCCAAGTCAAAATATCCCAGCAGAGTGGGGGGGTGCTGAGCAACAGGAGCGCCTGCGGTACCAAAACGTTACGTTCAACAATCCCATTAAAAGTCATCTTCACATTGCTGCACATTTCCCAATGTGGAGCATAAATATAAAGCAACTTTTAACATTGTTAGACATCCAGGAAAGCTGCCAAACTAAAGCTGCCATCATTTTATGTCTTATGAATTATTAGAGCTTCTACTAAATCATTTTTGCTGCGTTGGTTCAGAGTCACAAGCCAACGTAGAGACAGGAGGCAACAGAACAGAAAATATGAATAATAGATTCATTTCAAGCAGGGGAGCAGAAGAGTCAACCTATATGGAGGCGGCAGAATATCGATTGCTAGGTTGCAGCTTGTTTGTCTTCTATGTATTACTACAAGCAACAAGTCAATGGCAGACTCTCCTTCAATGCACACATTCAGCCGCAACAACAGGAAGCTTCAAGGGAGTTCTGAATAATATTTGCTGGAGTGTGTGATCCAGAATGAAAAGGTTACCAACTGGTAAAAACAACCGTTACCTGATAGATACGTTCCCTTTATTTTGATCAGCTGCATTTTTATCTGACATGAGCTGAAGTCACTAGAAAGCACACGGTGCATATGCCGACGCATTATGGATGGATGGAGTCCACCACGCAGAAAGGAACATGGTAAGAATTTATAATCAAAATAAATTTATGTTATGAAGTTCATCATTAGAGGACACAGAAATTCTAAATTATTTGTGGAAATTTTGTCTGTGGAGTTTTCTGTACAGCATAATGTTCAATGGGAAACGCGTCTGAGCAATAGCACTTGAGACGCAATTGGCTGCATTTTGTAAACCAGCCAATTGAGGAGCACCGTTCATTTTTCTTGGTGCTGATTGGCTGAGAGAAGAGCTAGGGAAGACTAGATGTTAGCTTCTGTGGTATCCAAGATGGTTTCTACTATGCCTATTAAGGTATATTTGGTCTTTGAATTGTTACAAAATGGACACTTCTATGTATTCTTAGAAAGGGGCTCAAGTATTCTCAGTTGGCTGTGGTCTAACAAGGGGTCTACTGTGTAGCAAAAACATACATCCACATTCCAAATGGTTGTTATGGTGTTACATAGGAAAAACAAGCTTTCTGTCCTACCTTCCCAAGTGAAAAGGTTTTGTTAATTCTTTGCTGTGGGGTATGGTCATATGACTGAGTTGTTCAGATCAAAAAATATTTGCAGTGCGCTGAAAAAGATTACTTGAATATTTTAATAGTTTTCAAAGAGCTTAACCAGAGCTGGGTAAGGAGGATGCTGGAGCCACTGATGACGCTAATGTCCTAATAGAGATCATTTTTCATTTCGGTAACTGTGAAAATGTTTAGCACACTTAGCTTTCCCTAAATTAAACTAACCTGATAAAAACAGCACTAGTAATTTCAATAAAGTTTGACATCTATATTGAAGTTTTGTTTATCAACTGAACGATTCTTCAAGCAGAAGTTTATATTCATGCTCTTATTTTGAAGTGGGTGAAGTCTGTTGATGCAGCAATCCATTTTTCTCCCCCCCCAATAACTATTTCAAATCAGAGAAATTCAGAAACAAAATAATACGGGGAGAGTAGAAAACAAGCTAAAAATAAATAAAATATTTATACAACATGTAAAATACATTGGTGATCCAGGGCTGTAGTCTTTCAAGGGCAGATAGTATTTGAATTAAAGTTAGCGCTTTAGTACTAGCCTCCATTAGTTACTGCAAAGACATAACAGTTTTGTATTAGCAGAACTAATGTTTATGATTAGCCCTTTACGGTTAGCATAGCTAAAATTTCATTAGTGGTGCCCTCCCCTGCTGATCTCATTGTAGCAGAAAATGTATTTGTTTGTAGAATTTTCTCTTCAAATCCCCCAAAGCTATGATCATTTACCTCGACCTAATAAAACCGTCACACCTCCGGACCAGCCCGATAAAGCCTGATGCGATGCATGGTTTACATCTCCTTTCTTATTTGCAGCATGTCCTCATGACTCCTATGTGAGCATACTGCTTAGGTGAGTTTTTTTCTAACATAAAAACTGGCAACATTTACACATCTGAGTCACCATGACGACTCTCGCTGTTGCTAAAAGCAGCAATCTATGCACATGTGAGGACACACAGAAATGTGATGAAAGCAGCATGAAGAGCTGTGTCTAACTGGACTATTTATTCCATGCAAGAACACCATCATTCTGCAGTGATGGCAGCGTGAGCAGAGGAAAATTACCAGGCTGCCTCTCCACAGGCCTGACTGATTTTGCTCAAAGACTAGCCCACATGGGTGCACCATAATCCCCTCATCTCCGAGGGGCTCTCATTGTGCTGCCATACATGCAGGAAGTTTAATAAAACAAAACTTCAGAGGAAGCCTGCGATGGGGGACTGGTGTTGGCTGGGTTGTGCACACACCAGGCAGAGCTCCCTGCTCTATTAAAGCTAGGATACAGATGGGTATATTAGGACATGAAGTTCTAACTTTGAGGAGCTCACCATGATGTACAGCAATGTTCACTTTAAGAAAGACAGACAGAAGAAACAGAATGAAATTGAAGCGCAGATTGTTCTCTTTTATATTGTTAAATTACCTGAGCAGTCCATTCAAAATGGGAGATGAGAGATTTTTAAGGCGACTTGTAGATGAATAATTGCCTTCTCTTCCTCTCCTTTTCATTGGACCAAATTAGAAATTGCCCCAGAGCAATTTATTTGCCTTCTCTGTGAAGTATGTACATCTATCATTTGAAGACTAGAATACACAGGCTGGAGTGGAGGATCCCAAACGTTTGAGCCAAATCCAAATGGAGGGAAAAAATGAACACCAGTCTCCTCACGTTCAAATTCTTCCCAATAGATTCCACACAGGATCGACGCCATGTTGCATCACATCAATGCCCTACAGAAAGCATCAGAGGAGTTTTACAATATTTAGAGTTACCGATAAAAATAAATAATTTAATTAATTTTTAAAAAAGCATGGTGCTTCATTACAGTTGTGTACACAGAAGCTGTAATTACTCCTCACACTCAAACATGATTTAGATGGTTTCATTTTAAAACAGAAATGCAACAATTGTTGCTGCTGCAGTTAGAATGTCATTTAATCAATTAAATTCAAACATACTCTGTTTATCTCAAAGGAAAATGAAATGTTAAAGTTCATATCATCCTAGTATTTTCAGAAAGTCTTTGTGGACAGTGATGATGGAGGCAGGAAGGATTTACAGTAGCAGTCAGTCTTTCAACAAATATAAAGAATCCTCTGACTGAAGACTGTTGCTGTATGACAGTCTCATGACATGCTAACATGTCATGAGTCTCTGCCTCCTTATTCCACAGTAACATGTCCTGGATGACACTGTGTTGGCTAGCACTGCTAATCCACCTCGTTTGCTTTTGCCACTAAATCTCTCTCTTGCAGAGAGTCTGTGATATGATCCTGGAGAATCAATCGATGGAAGACATTGTCTGCATCCATGAAACCTCACTTTTACCTCTTCTGGGACTTGGGGGTATAGTTAAAGTATTTGAGCTTCTAAAATGCTAATCAGCTGCTAATGTTTGTCAAAAAAGAAAAAAAGAAAGAAAAACCCATCTTGTTGCTACGGTTGCACATAAATTATGGAAGTTAAAAAAAAAAGCAGGAGCAAAAACCCTTTCAGCCACACAGCAATCATAACCAGAGGCAATAATTCTCAAAGAAATGATGAAGTTTATCTGCAGAGCTGTGTAACACCAACAGCTCTCACTCACATGACACCACACCTTCATTACTAAACAACAAATCACAGCAGTTCCTCAGGACTCCTTCCAGCAGTTTGCATCAAAACAAATCTAAGCTCCCTTGATTTCCATTGATTCTTTATTGGTTGTTGCATCTATAGGTAGCTAGCTACTTTTATTTCTTTTTTAATTTTGAGTAAATGCATTTTTTCCTCCACATTGTTTTGTATTGACAACTGGTTATGAATAATAATGAAATGATTGCAAGTAAGCAGTGGTGGGCACATTTCCACTAATTCTCTAAGAACCAAAAGCAAAACTAGCTTTTCATTTAGCGCCTCAGTGGTTTTGCTAACTTTGAACACATTTTGTGCACCTAGCTTCTAATTCTAAAGCACAAGTTTACTAGGCTGCTTTGTAAACTTTTAGCTGAATAAAGTTCAACATCTGTGTTCAAGTTGACTACACAACAGTTTGAACTGTGACTTGTGAACTGTGATAAACCAGCATAACCAGCTCTTATGCTGGTTTCATATTAAAAATATGATTTCATGCAATCACTGTGCAAGGTAAGTGGTGTAATTAAACCACTTTATGTAACTGGGGGACTAAAGCAGCTAATTTGATAAATATGTTTTATTATTAGAGCAGTATTTTAGTTGATTAGGCTCTGACCAGAGATACAAAACATAATTTTGCTAATTAATCATTAGTAACTTTTTGCCAACACTTTTATTGTCAAGGCAATGTTTTTATAAAAAATATTTTTTGGGGGAATAGTTAGAAATAATATAGTTTATTACTAATTCCAAATGTTGGCCAATTAATGGTCGGCTCTCCAGCTACAATGAGAAACGTCTTTATTTCTGCTTCTCTCTCAAACTTCATCTGTTCCATTTTCTGTTTATTGGTAATGGAAAACGTACATTTAACTGGTAAAAATAAAGATTTGTGGAAAGCGGCTTCATAGTGTTTTACAACGCACTGCCTCTTATCTGAGCAGCTCAAAACTCTTCATCTACAGAAGACAAGTGAAGCAGCTCACATGTTTTATAAAATCTGCTCCCAGATTCTGAAAGTTGTGTCAGGATGACAGACTTTAATTAGCAGGCAGAACTGCCAGAAGCACACAGAATAATTCTGCTTTCTGAACCACTTCTGGCCGGGTTTGAGACATGAGGATTGGCTAAATAGATTAATCAGCATTCATCAGCATTGTTATGCAGCTCACATCCTATATTTTAGGAGATATACAAGGCCAAGCAGTGTGTCCAGAACCGGGCCAGAGGAAGAATTCAGCCCTGGGGCCCAGAGAAGAATCTGATCAGAGCAATCTTGTTGAGTAGAAGAAGAATGTGAGGAATTGGGGAAAGTATCCAAACAGAGCTGACCACTCTGATCCGGCTGGACTGTTACAAAGGGATCCGTTTCAAAACAAATAACTCCTAAAAAGATCCAGGAAAAAGTTTAAAACCTCAGTTTAAAAGAGATTTATTACTTGTCTATGCTATAAACACTTAAAAAAACATATTAAAGTCCCCAGCAGGCATGTTTTATAGAAACAGGCTTCCCAGCAGAAACACCAGGACAATCCAAACTTGATACAGAATGCACTGCAGCATGTGTCCACCATCTGAGTCTGATCTTCATTTAAAAAACATTTTCTCAACAGGGATCATCAGACCTCAACCAGAAATCAGCCCTAAACACCTCCATGCTTCTGAAAACAGAGGGACCCTGAACCTCTCACCACAGGAAGACAGGAGGACCATGCTGCCTGGAAACAGGACCTCCGTCCATCCGTCCATCCATCCATCCATCCATCCATCTGTCCACCAGTCTGTCTCCACTGTAAAGGTCCTGAGAAGTCCAAGAGCCCAGTGCTGCAGATCACCTGCTGCTCCACATAGCTCAAGTCCAGCTGTGCTAATTCGTTCTCCTGTGAATTTAGTTCCTATCAGCAGCAACAGCAGGTCTTAAAGCACACTGCTAGAAGAAACGCTGCTGTTAAAAAGGAAAATAATAAAAACCCTGGTGTACTTATTATAGGACAGACATGTAAAAGCAGCAGCAGCTAGATGGAGGTGAATACGAACCAAATTCTGACAGCAGAACCTGGTTAGAGGCAAGGAAACATCACTGCCAGTTGCCTGAACTTCCTGTTTAATATTCAGATCTGTTAACATTGTGAGGGCTGGAGTCGGCACAGTTATCTCCTGACGTCAAATTAAAACAGAAACACACAGGCTTAGCTAGCAGGCCCTGAAAACAGCTGGATCAAAACAGCACACCACAACCTGCCTTCCCTCCTTTCAGGAACCCCAGGTTCCCCCTTCCACAATGTTCTCCACTTCTTGTTGCATGAATGCCCAAATAATATGTGGCGTTTTCAGACTGATAAAGAGCGCTCCAGCCTTTTAATTATTCATGCGACCTCAAATGAGCAGTGAGAAATATGCTACAGTGCTACATGCAAAGCTGGCCGCTCTGCTTTGTGCTGAAGCGGATAATAGGAAATCAGATCTGCAAAGTTTAGCCGTGTTGCCAGACCTGCTGTCACAGTCTGCTAGCTCTGCCATTATTCCTCTGAAATGACCCACTGTTGTCATTTTTTCTCCCTCCACAACATTAACGTGACAATGTGGAAGGCAGGCTGACATGGCCGCTACATTCGCTCTTTGCTTTTTCTGATCTTAAATGGAGCTCTCTTGTCATCTTTCAGCACATTAGCTTCAGAAAAAAGAGAAAGAGAGGAGACTGAAGTGGCGGCTTCTGTGACTGAAGGGGGAGGATATTAATCGATAGTTACCGGCTGATCCAGCTGCTTCATTTTTAGGAAATATTACTAGCCAATGACAGCACAGCCAGGGAAGTTAAAACTTACAGACCGTTTGGCGATCTATCCAGGGTGACATCTAGAGCCAACCATGTATTGGCTGTAGAAACAGATTTTATTTTCTACAATTAACACAACATCTACTGCGAGAAAAAGAAAACGCACCTACAGGATGTGGTTCCTTAATTTGATCCCTCTTCATAAATTCCTAATTTTTCAGAGCTTTGTTGATTTATAACTATTTAATGTTGGATCAGTACTCCAAAATTTTCTGCACAATATTTGTGTTTAAAATAGAAATGAAACCAGGAGATTGCTGAGTAAATCTGCCCTCTTTGTTTCAAATAATGAGAAAAATATTTTTACAGTCATGATGACCAAACATACAATATTAATATAATGTTGGTATTTTTACTCAAGGTTAGCAAACTATCGATCCTAATAGTCAGAGCCTTGTTCTAATTGATAAACAGTAGATTAAAATCATTTCATAGAAATAACTGAATGGCAGAAATTCTCATTTCTACCAAATTAAAACAATCTAACGAGACATGACATCAGACAAGAAGATTCATTAGTTTCCAGATCCTGTATCAATGTCTGGAAATTGAAACTTAGCATTTTTTCCCCAACAGTAGGTGTTAAAAATATATTTTAAAAAAATCACTTCTGCCAAAAATAAACAGAATATTTAATTATTTTACCGAGTTAAAAATGGTTTTGTTCAACAATGTGGTTGGAATCAACTTGATGGCTGACATTTGTTTCTCCTGATCCATGAATGCGCCACTGCTTAGCAAGTATTTTGAACTAGTATCAACATCTACGGTGTGGATGTGTTTACATGGGAAACAGAAAAATACTTAAAGTTAGTTATTAATTTGATAAATCTGTCAGAATAGAGAAAGCAGAGCAACAGGAAAAGTGATTTTCTCGCTGTGGTTATTTAGTCAGAAGCCAGGAAACTAAAACTCTTAATTTACACTTCAATGATAGATTGTTGAATCGTTTTATAACATGACACACTCAGTTTTACATCTTTTACAAAGATCTTGTAAATAAATAATAAATACCAAGTGAACTCTTGCACTGATATTTGGATGTTCATAAAAAAAAACCCTAACATTTCTGCAAAGAAAAGTGCCTATTTAAAATTAAATATTATGTATTTTACTTTTTTAAAATACATAATAAAAAATTATGTATTTTTTTGTTATTTTACACATTTTAACATGACTATAAAGTCAGCCTTCATATGATGTCAAGGTTACTTCTGTTTACTGTTGGTTACCATCCAAAACAGTAATTCAGATCTTTACAAAAAGAAGAACTGGAGCTTCAAATCAGCCTTCAGTGCAACTCAACTTGGAGTTACTGAATAAAATAGAACATTTCCATAAAAATAGTCACAGTTTATCTGTAAACTAAATATGTTTTGCGGATTCACAATTAAACAAGAATGTTAAAAATAATTATACATATATATATATATTTTTTTTTCAGAAAGTACAGTGGCTTTTCAAGGGTATGAACATTTTCTGACTGTGCCTTTGAAAAAATATAATTATTAGTGAAATAATTATGGAGTGGGAGGTAAAATAATAAATGTGGAGAAAGGTACCAACTTCCATCAGCAGTGTGCGACAGGTCAGAGCAGCCAGAGGGGCGGATACTGTGACTGAGACAGTAAATGGGGACGTAGGCGGTGAGAATGACGTGTTTGGTGCCACATCTCCTACAGCTGTGGACGATAAACCACAAAGCTTTTTATATATCAACTCAAAAGATACAAACGGCATATGGTCAGTCTTGGTTACTATATTAAAAAAAATGCAATGAGATGATAAACATTTCTAATTCCTCATCTGCAAGAATCCGTCTCTTAATTTTTGGAAAATTTATTTTCTCAGCTCAACTCCATGCTGAAACCTCTACAAACCCACCCATCCTAAAATACAGGATGTCTTCCAACTTTATATCTGGAAACAATGAAAGAGAGCTGGGAAGCCTGGCTCTAGTGATGGGCCTCCAGAGATTTATCACCTATTCCCTTCAGACTCAGAGCCTTAAGGCCCATTCAGACAGGATTAACACAACGCCAAGTGGGGAATAAGACTTCCCAGCTCCTCTGGTTAATTGAGGCATATGATCTATGGTGGATATGGACATTCAGAAGAACAAGACGAACTAAGAAAAGCAATTAAAGATGAAGAAAAGCTTGGGAGTCCTCTGAGAAATTCCTATTCCCGGTAATCTGCAAGCTATCTGTGTAGCATGCAAGAAGAAATAGGTATCATTTTAAAGCATATTTTTGAAATATCAAGAGGTTGACGGAAATGGCAGAATTCAAAATAACTTCCTCAATTTATTCAAAATTGTTTTTAATTCAGCGAATGAATTTGTCGTAGTGAATTTTCCCATCCACTGGTGGGTCTGTACCTTACCAGAGGCACAAAACTATTCCATTCCAAACCACCAGATCCAATAGAGGGACTCTCTCCATTTCTCTGTGATGTGTGGTCTATGCTAGTCTGAAAACTCTGTTTAAAAAAAAATAATAAAAAAAGTAATTATGCTTTGTGAATCCAGCTTCATTCACGTCAAACCTGGAATGGACAACATGTCTAATTTACATTCTTTTTTTTCCTCAATATTTTTAAGTTCACTTAAAATTTGCATGACAATTGGATGAAAGCATAGCTATTGATAAAGATGTCTAAAATAACTAGGATATACAGAAACAGAGAGAAGAAATGCGAACAAAGAAAAAAAAAAAAAATCGGTTAAATTCTCAAGACAAACGACTCCACTTCATTTTGATCCAATTGTCAGATTCATACCCAAATCCAGTCAGTCCACTTCAGTCACCACTACAGTGGACACCCATACACTCTTCTATGGAACATGACTCCAAATTATTTCTGGATCATATCGAAAATATTCAAAATAAACTGTTGGGAAATTTTTCAATCTGAAATATCTTCAATGTCAATTGAAAAGCTATTGGCTAGCATTTATGAAGCAGCCAATCCAGGAGCACCGTTCATTTTCCTTTGTCCTGTTTGGCTGAACCTCCAAAACTGTAGATGAGATCTTCTGCAGTCGTGCTAAGACGATTTCCACTATGTGTATTAATCCATGTTAGGGTATACTTGGTGTTTGAACTATTAAAATGGACAGATTAAAAACATTTTAGAGGAGAAGGTCTCAAATATTTGCAGATTGTAGCTATTCTAACATGTGCATGCCAAACCTCTACAAACACCGAGGGTCCAATGTGTACGACTAATTTGTTTAAGGTCCCCAGGCAACATATCATTAAAAAAAAAAAAAAAACTCACAAGAATATTTACTAAGAGAGTTGTCTTTAGTAGATTTTATTGTAAAATAGAAAGATCTAACTTCCACAATGTTTCCCACCTCTACATAGAGGTATGGTAATAACTCGATTCATGAGAAACACGAAATGGTTTTGTAGAGAATGAAAAGATGGCAGCTTGTCAGGTTAACTCCACAGCGCCTGACAGCCAATCAATACGCAGACAGATTGCTCCACTCGCAGATCTCTCACCCTTAAAAAGGAGGAAAACAAAGCATATGTGTTTATGCTGATTAACTTCTCCTTCAAACAAGACAATCCAAACTATTCCACACATTTTAAATGAGCAGAAATCCGTTTATGAAGGAAGCCATATTTTACTCATCATGGTTCATTTCTGAACACATAAACATCAGTAAATAAACACGTTTAATGAAGCCCCACGGCTATCTTTTGTTAAGTAGACAACATCGATCTGTCAAATTGATCTAATCATTCAAATTAAATCTGTTCAGATTGCTCCCATAAGAAAATGTTTTTAATTGTATGTTCATTTATTAATTTTATAAAGCTCCACAACAGAAACAGTGCTGCAGTTTTGGGATCATAAACAAAATATTTGTTTATGATCCCAAAAAATGACACCCAAAAACACCCTTATTTATGGGCCGTGAGAAGGATATATATACATATATATATATACACATACACACACACACACCCACACACGCGTGCGTGCATGTACAATTTTTTTTTAACTAAAAGAATAGACTCAAAAAAATCTTAAAATGAGAACTTATATTCCTATGACTTCTGATAAGATGGTAAATACAGGAAACTTCTCTGGTTGTTGTTGCTGTCAGTCAACTGCATATAATGGTCAATCAATGCATTTTGCACAAAATGTTCTTAAAAAAAAATAGAAGAAAAGAAAAAGCACTTATCTGGTAAAGACCTACACAATCTCAACTTCTCCAGGAGAAAACCACCTACCCATGTTTATTTTAGGAATACATTTTGGTTTTCAGTAAAATAAAACCCTGAACTGAATTTGTCTTCTAAGCCACAACGGGATGGAAAACAGGAGCAGATACTTACTGACTTACTGTCAGCTTGGTTAACAGAGTCTCCGTCATGCATGGGGTTAGCTCCAGTATTAACACACTTAAAAGTTACACTTTTAAATTTTAACAAGGTGCGGGGAGAGAAAGCTGCGTGGAGCATGCAGAGCAAAAATAAATTTCACAAATCTAGCTGAGAGGAACATTCCAATTCATCCTAGTTATCAAACAATACAGTCAAAAATAAATTAAATACTATGAGAATCTTATAGGCATGCTGGAGTATTAGTGTGATTGTATATATAAAAAAAGAAGAAGAAGAAGAATGGCTGCAGGAGAAGTAAATTTCCACCAAAAAATGTTTTTTCTGATTAATTTCCCATATTTATAAGAAAAAGTGGGAATATTCTCAGATGGTCAAACATTTTCAAGGGGAAAAAAAGCAAAACATTTCCACAATAAATGCATAATTTTGAAATATTAAACATCTGACATTGTAAAGCCAAATATGTATAAGAAAAATAATTAGAATTGACTTTGATGTTATTACGTCTGACATTTGGGACAAATCAACAGTAGAAGTCCTTTAAGAGTTACACTTAGAAGATGCACATCTGGATCTTTTCCCCAAGATTAAGAGGCAGATCTGGACTACAACATCCATTTTTTTTAAATTATTATTATTATTTGACTTTATAAAGCCGGAAAATATTTTTCCTTTAATATCAATATCATAAATGCCTTTAATGGAAAAAAAAATTAGAAAGACAATTCAACATTTTATACCAAGGAGCAACAAGTTTATGTCAATCTTATTCTGAGAATTCTTCAAAATTCCTTTCAAAAGTTTTACAGATGGTAATGTGAACTAAAATATAAATTATAGTATCATAAATCAGTAGAATAGTTCTGGGTGAACTTCAACTCTGTCCCACTTCCATTTGGTACCAGCGCACCATGTACTACTAACTCATGTATGTTTATTTGGTGCTGAAAACTCGTTCTTAATTCAGATTTGATTGTTGTTCTCATTTATATGGGTTCTTTACACCATTTGAACCAGAGGAATCTCATAAAACAGTCAGATTATGAATCCTCCTCAAACCAAAATAACTGACTGACCTCCTCTGGGTAGATATTACTTTATTAGAGTCATACAGCCGTATGTCCTTACAGTAAACTTTAAGTAGACTAAAATGACTTTAGAATAGTTCAAAAGGTCAGCTGTAAGCAGCAGGTCAGACAGTTGTGCCGGCTGTTCCTTTAGGATGAGTCAGGAAAACCAGGAGGAGTTAGAAAGGATCCCTCTCTTTATTCACCATCGATCAGAAAGCCGCTGCCGGTTCCTCCACTTCTAAATGACGAACACACTGATTGGGCAGAAGAAGCCCTTCCAGACCCCAAGCCACCATTTTTTTTCAGCTGTTTCTTTATATTATCTGGCAACGGGAGCGGCCGCAGCTCCAGCTCTGAGGGAAGTAAAATCAATCCGGGTTATGCTGAAAAACTCCCCTCACCTAATATACACTAATGTCATTTAAATTACTGCAGTTACTCTTAAACTGTTTCACAACATGGATGCAAAGGAAAAAGAAGAATAAAATTGAATCTCTGATCCCGTTTTATGAAAGAAACACACATAGATGAGAGTGGAGAGCTTTACTGTTAATAGAGATTAAAACAGCACTGTTAGTCACAAGGTTAACACAATTATCCTATTTTACTCTAACAAGTATTACTGTGGAATGTGGACTACCCGGCTCTGCAGTGTCAAAAGATGTCATTGGTTCCTGTGATGAGGAACCGCACTGTGTCGTCTGAATAGCTCAGAGTTAAAAGGAAATAACCCAGGGGAGCCGTGATCTTTTCTTAGAGAAGGAAATCAAATTACGGCACTAAATGAAATTAATCTGTACTTTACATCCTTCCAATCTACAGTTTCTGATCAAAGGAGCGCGGCATTGTTCCCCAGTCACTACCATTTCTCCTCCGCATCCTCCGAATAGGACACAAAGAAAATGAGACGGTTTGTTATTGTGCTGTGGTTGTCTGGTGTTAGAGCAGAATGTATCAGTCAAGACAGGGTTACAATAGATGAGACAAAGGACGGAGCTGAGCACAGTGGGGAAACATGATCCTGTTCCACGGGAGACAGTGGAACAGCCTGAAGGGTCTCATCAGACGCACACTCACTGAAATGTAATACAAGCCGGAGCTTTATGGAAAACGGAAGACGGGCTCATGCAGCGCTGCATACCTGCATTGTTTTCAGAAGGGCATTCATTTCCCCTCGGATGATTACAGCACAACGCCAGATGTATTGTTTGTTTGGTTGAAAGCTCAAATCATCCACATTGATTCCTTTATTCGTTCATTGTTGAATCTGCCGTCGTGTCAATAGACGCGAGCGAAACGGGCCCAATTACAGCAAGCGACGCCTCCCTGCGACTCCAGAGCAGAGTGAAGATGATAGAGGTCTCATACTGGGAGGAAAACGGACAATCAAAGACTGCTTATGGTCTGCACAAACTGGCACGCAAAATATTCCATGCTGTGACCCAACAATGGTTCACATGGGATTTCAGATTAGTTTTGTCAACCATGTAAACCTGCAATTACAGCATCTCAACAACCTATATGACCAGACATGGTATGCATAGAAGTTCAGGAGGACACACATAAAATATGTAAATCATAACAAACATGGCTGAGCTGTTTAACTTTAACTGCCTCCATCTGCAGATCATAAACACTAATCCTGCGGCTTTGAACAAACTGTCACTTTGGCACAAAAGCCTCCAACACCGTTTTGATGGCGCCCCGCTCTGAGATGATGCCAACAGATCTGTAACGCAAGCAAAGCAAATTCAATGGATTTGAACTCTTTGCTTTGACAACTGAATTATGTTTGGAATTATCTGAAAGTCTTAAGCTACACCTAAGCAGTTTTAGCAAAATCACAGTTATCCCACAAGCAAACTGCACTTGTAGAGGACGTGGCTGATTGGCCAAAATGATTCATTAGGCAACCAATGGAAGTCTAAACATGAGCCAATATGGAATTCTCATAGTAACTATAAAAACAAAGATCTGGAATAAAACTGGAATCTTTCCTGTTTTTGGTTATAGTAGATATGCAAAACTTATTAGCACTACTACTAAAATAAACTAGTTAAAATCCACAAATACTTGAGACCCACTCTAAAAACGCTATTTCAATAACTCATATGGCTTAATATGCATTAATATGCACAGTGGAAACCATCTTGGCACAACTGCAAAACCTAATATCCACGCTCTTCCTTATTTCTGCCTTTGGAGGTTCACCCAATCATGTCAAGAAAATAAATGCCGCTCCTGGATTGGCTGCTTTGCAAACACCAGCCAATGACGTATCATGTAACATTCTGTCTGGGTACTGTCAGTTTCTCAAGCTCAATATTTTATATATGCCCTACGAGTAAAAAAAATAAATCAATAAATTCTGCAAATTTTCAAACAAATAATCTGGAGTTATATTCCACAGAGAAATCGAAAAAGTGATCCACTTATACTGATTATCTAAGTCCGATTCCTTGGCATTTACCATCACATTAGTAGACTATACAGACCTTATGTTTTATAGCAATATTATGGGATGCTTCTCTTGATAATTATACAAGTTAAAAAAATACATTCCCAGTTGAAATGATGAGATTTTTCCAGAAATCTCATCTGGATCCCAGTGCTTTTAGACAATTTTTTCCTCCAAAATGTAAATTTAAAACCTCCATATAAACAAGAAATCTGTATAACATGAATGTTATTTAGCATCTTATTCCAACACATTTAATGTATTATTATTTACACTTTTTAAAGAATTAATAACCTTTAGTATTAAAAAAAAAAAAAAAAAACATTTTCTCAAAGTAAATGTTATCCCTCAGTGGTGGAGATGTGGATGGCCTGCTTCTTGGTGTCGGATGCAGAGGACCAAACTACCTGCCTGCAGCGGCCCTCTGATGCTGCCAGGGCTCCTGTGTGCTTCACAGTAAAAGGCTCTTTTTAGTTACTGCTTTTTCCTCTAAACTGTTTCTTCTTCAGGAAACAAAACAAAAAAAAAATCCAAGCTGCTTTTGAGGAGGATCTCAGAAGCCTGGATGTGTTTCCAGCTGACAGCTCGCTGATGAAATCGGGGTAACAGTTGACTGACTGATTGATAGGAGCCGGGCTTTGCCAATATTACAACATCAATCTCATTTAATGAGTTCATATTAAAGGTTTGTTTTCAAGCAGTGTGAGGCCAGAAGGAAATGAACTGGATTTCAGCTGCTAAAATTAGTAAGCCAACAAAAAAATAAATAAAAAAATAAACTTGGTCTTTAAGTAAGAATGCAGTGGCTTAGGCGTCACTGGATTTTCCACAAACAGACAGAATATATATATATATATATATATATATATATATATATACATGACTTCGTGACGTTGACATTCACTTAGCCAATCGGGACCATGGGAACGTCTCCGTCTGCGCGTGCGTACTTACGTACGTGCGTGCGTGTGTCAGCTAGCTGTTAGCTGGGGCTAACAGGACCTCGGTGTGCCAGACCTGTAACAGTCCCACACAGACTTCGTTTATGCCAGGAAACAGCTGTCGTTCGTGTAGAGAGGGGTTCACTGTTCTTGCTTTATGTCTGTCAATGTTTGACACCAAAGAGGATGACGGACTATGAGGAAAACAAAGATAAATTAACCAGCCCCAATAGAACAGCGAAACTCCAGGTAATCTACAGTTGGACTGCCGTCTTCTGCTAGCTGCATCCTGAGGAGGAAAGCTCTGAGATTTTACAAGGACTGGATGCGGAAGGAGGATATGAGGCAAGCTCAACAGCTAATGCTAACTGCAAGCTATGTTTGAGTCCAGACTTGGAAAGCTGTTTACTGTGAGTAGTTATTTAAAACTGTCCTCCTAACCTGAGTTTACATAGCTAAAAGCATCCACCAGCGGATAGCTTAGGTCTGTTTTGTTTGTTTAAAAAACGTTACATTCACCTTTCATATGGTATGCGGCCTAGCATTAGCCGGTACCTGACGTTAAGAATTCGGATGTTAAGCGCTGGCCATCGATTTTTCAGACTTGTAGCAATTTTATTCTTTGTATCGTAAGTGTTTGCAGAGGCTAATCCACGCTGGTGGCTCAATGCGTCTACGTCTATCATTTAGAAAAGAAAAGCAATTCCATAAAGCTAGGCTAAAGTGTCTGCTAGCCTGCTAATGCAAATCTAAAACTTAATCTCGCTTGCATAGCCCTGGCCTAGCTCTAACATTTTGAAGTTTTAAGCTCAGTTTTTTGAAATCGGAAAGATGTTTTGGTAATGTCACGTACCCTCCCACAATGGCGTAAATGGGTGTACTTAGGAATATTGTGGTCAATGGGTGCTTAAAGTAATTTTCTTGCTTCAGCTTAGCTACTGTTTGAATAATAAATACTTAATTACGTGTGTGAAATAAAACGAACGAGAGACACATTCATAGTCAAAACACGTGAATAACAAAGTAATATAACAATCAGTACTGTGGAGTTTGGTTTTCCCCTAAATGCATTGCTAAAACAATATCAATCATAGAAACAGATCAACTGTCAAGTGACAATCTTTGATTTGTCTTTCAGATGAATGCCATTTCACATTTTCAGTGGGATGTCAAAGTGCCAAAAGATCATACAGCTGAACACCCAGCTGGGGTTAGGGTAGAGAAAAGCAGCATTGGTATAGAAAGGGCACAAGAATATGCAAGGACATTCAACCTCCACTGAGATCTATAAATATCCACGATACAGAACTGTTGTCCTCAACAAACCAGCCTTGGTCACCATGCTGTCTATGTTGGAAGTGCCATCGTAGAGAGAAGATACCGTGCCTCAATCTGCTGCACGGTGTTTTGAGTTCCAGCCTCGGAGGAAGCTTTCCAGCTTTTGTCTAACTCTAAACGGTGGAGATGGGCTCCCAAGCTCTACAGATTTTGCGGCAGGGTGTGTGGGCTTCACTCACAGGAGGCTGGTATGTGGACCCCCATCAGAGCACATTCTCCAACTGCATCCACCTATACCTGTGGATCTTTCTCCTGGCCTTCCCCTTTCTTCTGTACATGGTAAGACCACAGTTATAACAGCAGCTATGCTTACAGTATCATTCTTCTTCAAATAATGTCTTGTTGACCTGATTTTTTTCTTTATTTGATGCGACATGAAATCAACACAAAAATTGTCAGTCAGAACTTTTCATTCTACATGGCAATGTTGTCAAAGTAATTTTAGATACATTTGAATTGTTCTTTACCTCAAGGAGGAATAGATGTACACATTCAAGGATTTAAAAAATGTTGGGTGTAAGAAATTTGAATTTATTGTGGATTTTCTATATCTCGCAGTTGGACTGAAATTTTCACATATGACAAATGTATATCTCTGGCCCCAAGGGAGGATTGGTTAAGATCAATTTTCTCCTACAACACATTTAACAAATTTTAAGGCTCTAAATAAAAACAAGTTTATTACTTAATAAAATTCCTCATAAATATTGTTGTTTTTGTCAATCCAATATGTTATGTCTTATTTAAATTTGTTAGTGGAATTTTAGAAAATAGCTTCTGCTACTTTGTGTATAAACCCAAAAAGGTGTTTACTTTTATTCTTCCAGCTGTAGCCAGATTCTTGTGAGGCTTATTGTGTTTTTATCCTACTGGAACCTCGGGAGGGTTTAGATAAGAATGAAAAACTCCTCCATTTTCAGTGTTTCAATGGTTTTGAAGGTCTTTAATGTGTTACTGTTGAGCCAGAAATGTTAGTTCCCAAATTCCCTGTGAGAAACTTTTTGATAACCCAGGTATAATTAGGGAGTGACTCTCTGTCTAGAACAGTTAGAACAGATCAGGCTGTACGGACACCGGGGGAGGGCAGACCTTAAAATTCATCCTTTATTTCTTCTTACATAAATGGTGGATTTCTTTCATTCTTTGTTTCTTTTGCCTATTTATATTTATGTAGTTTAAATACAAATGTTCCTTTTATAACTTATTTGGGATTGGACAAATCTAGACTTTTCAAAGATTGAGATAAATGTTCCTAAACAGGATGCAGAGGAACTTAATTAATAAAACCCTGACATAATTCTGGCAGGATGTTTGAACAGTCTTATTTTCACAAATTGTATAGCCAAGTTAAATTGGTCAGTTTCTTGGCACAGAAATCAGACCCACTTTTAATCAGACTTCATCAATTGTATAATTAGTTATTAGGGTGGAGGTTAGGCCTTGTTCCAGAAGCTTAATGTTCTCCTGCTTTATCCACCTCAAAACTAGTTTAGATGTGTTTTGGGGTTCATTATCCAAGTTTGAACCATCTGAGCTACACTATCACCCTCAGATAAAATTAAATTACGGTACTTGGGATGTTCAACAACAGTCCAAGACCCACCAAGTCTTAAGACAATCACAAGCTGAAAACTACAGAAACACCAATATTACTCACCACTCCAGTGAAGTGAGTTTAGCTTAACCATGGGATAAAAGGGTGTAGACCAAGAAAGAGAAGCTGCTCCAAAATCAACCCGTTTTAGCTTGACTTAAATCTTCAGCTGTCCATTTAGACAAAACATTTCCTTGGTTTCTAATTCCGCCCGGTTTCTTTTCCACTCGCTCTCAGGCTCTTCCTCCAAGCTTGGTGGTGGCAGGCGTGTACTCTGCTGTGGTAGCGATCTTCTTTACTGCAATTAAAGTGGTCAACTACCGACTTCATGCCATGTTCGACCTCGGTGAGATTGTCGAGAAGAAGCAGGCTTCTCTCGCAGCTGACGCCCCGAGGACAGAAGAAGGAGATGATGGGTCAGGAGCTCATGATGGAAATCAACACAGGTGCGGAGATATAATTGAAAGGGATGTTGGAGAATGGCATTTTTATAATAACCAGTACTTATTTTTTTCCAGGGATAGTCATGTTGGTGTGGAGATGACCGTTTTTCGGAAGGTTAACTCGACTCCCCCGGTTCGCTGCAGCTCTCAGCATTCTCTTTTGGGATTGAACCAAGTGTCGGTGAGGATTGCTTGGTTCAGTAGTTGCGTGTTGGCTTCACTCATTTGCCCTGTAATTCTTGTGAATTGACAAATCTTTCATCTTTAGCTTTCAAAACCTTTTCAGTCATCTAACAATGCTGTCAGTGCAGGTTTAATAACTATTGATATGACTCATGAATTTTAATATGCCATTTTTGATTTGTTAGGAGTTTTTGCCCCAGCTTGAAGATGTAGGAGGAACTACTGGTAAGCATTTAAACTGTCTTCTCCTTTTTTATTAATTAATTGCTTCATTTTTGCAAACTTTTCTTTACTAAGTATTTTGATTCACAGTTTTTTACAATATCTTTTGTTTTGCTTCAGATCTCAAAGAATTAACACAGGCACAGGGAAGCAATAATGTAATTGTGACTTCGGCCCATCGTGCGATTTTACGTCAGAGTTCCCAGGACGCACAAAGTAAGGCTGCTGTTTTTTCTGTGATCTGCAGTGAGCTTTATTGCATGCTGAGTGGTGTCTAATCCTTGCCAGTATAAAAATAACTCTGCCTCAAAGCATGTGCAGATGCACATTCTTATAAATCCTTTCAAGAATAAAAAGTACGTTTTGAAACTGTTTGGTCTTGTGAAGCCCAACTGTGTAGAATTCCTACACCATCTGGAAAATATTGGAAAAGTATAGACTTTGATTGAAGTATCTTCCAAGACCTCGATCAGTTTCCGACTTTATTCAATATCTTATTGCTTCTATGCTGTGTCCTTCTGTATGTCCTAGCTTTTGTATTCCTTAATATTCTTATCTTTCTTCCTTGTTTTTCTTACTGCCTTCCTTCAATGTGTCTTTCCTGTCCTTCCTCCTTTGTATCAGTTCCTTTCAGTCTTCTTTGTGTCCTTGCTACTTTTTGCCAATCTTTCTTCCTTCCTCTCGTCATGCCTTTCTTCCTTTGTCTTTGTATCCTTTCTTCTGTCCTTGGGTGTGGTTTCCTCTCAATTTCGAGCTTACTTCAATCTAAATTCTGAGCATTGTGGATGTTTCTCCAATAAATTTATGAAGAACACTTGTATTTTGCATTTAAATTTTGCATGAAAAACACTGGACTTTGAAAAATATTTTTTTTACATATAACATTTGTAGAATGCTAAGTAGTTGATGCATTTCGGTCTGATTGTGTCGTTTTTGGGGGGTGTTTCAGGACCCTCCAGTATGGTCCAGTCCTGCATTTCTGACTCTCCAGGAGGCGAATTCCCAGGTCTCATTGGAGTTCCTGGAATGTCATCTGGACCTGAAGATCCTGGAGGATGCCTGTCCATCCCGCCTTCACCTTTAAGTCAAGAAGATAGAGGCGAGAAGGAGCAGCCGAAAGACTTGCCAAAACAATCGTCTCATAAGAGTCCCAAGGACAATCGGTTGGGAACATATTGTCCACTTGGGCCCTCTGCCGAATCTGAAAGCTTAGGCGATACACCCCTCAGCCCTCTTATAAAGAGCAGCTTAAGCGAGGAGCTAAGCGAAAACCTCATGGGTTTGGGTTTGGACCCTGGAGCTTTTGCTCCAGGAACTGAGCACCCAGGCAGCCGCAGTGGGGTGGCTTTGGCTGCTGGGTCCACAGACAGCTGCTTCAGTGCAGGTGGAGCTACCACAGACCGTGAGACACTAAGCACCGTAAGCAGCTACCGCTCTGAGAAAACGGACTCCACTCAGTTAGAAAGTCCATCGTTGAGCCAGTCGCGGCCTGCGGATGGACAGACGCCTGATGCAGCACCGGTGTCAGGTTCTGTTGCTCTGAAAAACACAGAGGATGCAGCCGGACAGGGTGGCAGTGACACTGACAACCTGTCGGACAGTGTGCTCCTGCGCTCCCCTTCTAAAGAGTTGTCCATCAGCCAGGGCTTAGACCGGACACTTGTTGAGGAGGATTTACCCCCTGCACACTCTGATATTGCACAGCCCCCTCCTCTCCAGAACTCTTCCCCCTCAAGTAGTGGCCACTCAGAGGTGTGTGACTTGGACAGAAAATCTCATGGTCCTCCTCTCCCCCCACCTCGGCAGGCCAATTCAGTGCCTTCAGGGCTGGCCCTGGGTCTAGTGTGTTCTGAGCCTGCTCTGCCCATATCCTCCACCCCGTTGTTACTGTCTGATCCGCCTGCACTCCAAGCCCAGCAGGTCGTTCGTCCTAAAGACTTAAAGCTGCTGCGGGCCGGCGGCGGAAACATGGGCCACAGGCCGGGCCGAAGGAAAGCTCTCAGACGGCGAACAGGAGCGGGCAGCAGTAGTTTCGACTGTGGCTCTTACAGGCGTCACCACAATCACAGGCAACACAGAGACTACATCCCGGTGCGCAGCCGGCTGGGGGCTAAAGCTTACAGCGAAAGTTTGTTTGAGGACTCCAGTGACGAGGACGACGGCAGTGATATTAGCGCCGGGTCCAGCCTGGGCTCCCAGCGCAGATACAGCTCAGACGAGGACAACGACAACGATGATGACTCGAGTTCCTCTACCTCTTGCTACTCCTCAGACCTCGCGAACATCAACATTACATCCCTTCTCTCCACTGCTGCTCAACTTCCTGCTCCAAGGGAAGGTGATTTAACCGAAACCTCTGCCCCCTCTCACTCCCGTGCTGCTCAGCGCTCCTCTAGCACAGCGAGTGCTAAGACTCATGCGAGGGTACTAAGTATGGATGGGGCTGGAGGGAGCCAGAGCAACGCAGCGACCACGCCCTCTGTGCTTCTTCCAATGCCCTCCACGTCCACCCCGGCTCCCCGCACCCTTACTATGTCTAAGTCTGATCTAGAAGCCCGGACTATACACACCGACGGCTTCCCTGTATGCTATCGTCATCATCGGCTGGATTCTCTCGGAGGGTCTTGGACCGGCAACCAGATGGGTTGGAGGGCAGGAGAGCTGGTTGAAGAGGGAGCCGTGGGTGGAGGTTAGTTCACCTGAAAATCATTAGTTTAAAGCAAGTGTTGCAGACTTACCCCTTTTCTGAGAAGTAACTCAGTTTTAACTATCCAGTTAAGTATTAAGACCCTGATTTTATGCCAAGTTTTATGATTTAGTCTTAGAAGCACTTGATAATGGAGCTGCACAATGTATCAAATCTTAATGTCAGATCCTTCCTTGGATGCAATATTAAGTCAGGTGTGCCATTTCAAGTTTAATGCAGTAGGGTTCTGCTTTCTGATGATGCATTTGGCCATTTGAATAGATGTTGACTTTCCTCAATTGATATTGATCTGAGAAACTCCGATTCTAGAGCTCACTGAGCGTTATTGGTACATTGTGTGGGAGGGAAAGAAATAGTACTGAGGAAAATGGGGGTAATAATCATAGAGCTGCACAATATAATAAATTACAGTCATTATCACAATATCATTGTTGTATTGCAATCTTAAAGGCAAACGTTTCAAGACCATTTAATAGGCTACAGCGGCCATTAATCCCAGAACCTGATGTTTATATTTAGGATCTGGGATGCTAAAGCTAATGGAAAGTGCTGAGGTCATTGTATAATTTGAAAGACTCAAAATGTGTCTGGGAAATTTTGTTTAATTATAATAGGTGTTACCATTTCAATTTTCAGCAACAATATTGCAGTTTAAATAATTTTGTAATATGGTGTAGCAATGCCTATTTGTCAGTCAATATTATTTCTAGAAATGTTATTTATTCTTAATACTATCAAATCTAGAAATAAGTTAATGCCATAAGTTGAAAGGTCATATTTTTTTAGTGTTTAGTTTTTGTTATGCTGTACCTACACTTTGGGGCTTTTCTAATTTTGTCATTACAACCAGAAATCTTAATGTGTTTTATTGTGATTTTATTTGACAGACCAACACAAATTATTGCATACATTTGAAGAGGAAGGAAAATAATAAAGTTCTAACATTTTAAAGTAAAATGTAGCGTGGGATACATTTGAATTCACTTTGTTGGACCATCTTTCAATGCACTTTTATCTGCAACCTTTTGTCTCAGTCTTTTGCTAAAATAATTCAAGCAACTGTGATCTGTGAACATAAATTTTCAAGTTTTGCCACTCATTCTTAATAGTCTTTGCAGTCTTTTGCTGTTTCCTGGTTGGTTTTCTGCATAATTGCTTGTTTTTAACTCCATCTATTTTCCTATTAGCTCTCACAAGTTTCTCTGTCCGTGGTGATAAAAATAATCCCTGTAAAATAATGCTGCCACTACCATGTTTCACTGTGGGGTCAGAGTGGTGCACAACATTAGTTTTTCACCACATAGCATTTTACATTTGCGTTTTGGCTCCTGGATTATTAATAGGTCAAATTATGTTGACCTAGAATTTGACTTGGAATTAGTAAAAAACACGTCCTTTATTGGGAGTGAGTAATTGAACGATAAATGTATAGGAGTCATTTTTTGCTCATCAAAACTGTGAATCAGTATCTTAACATCACATCCCCAGAGCAGTGCTAAAATCTAATGGCTATTCCCCACATTGTAAACTTTGATGAGTCGCAAAGGAGGAAAACATTTCCTGTAGCATGAGGGCAAGTCAGATGTGGTGTAGATTAAATCCTGAAAATGTGGTTCTAATACCAGACAAGACAGGGCTAAAACAGCCAGCAGTGTGTTTTATTAATAGCAGTCGCAGCTTATAGACAATGTTTCCTTGTTTTGCCTTCTTAAGAAAGAAGTTAAAACCATGACGCCTCTGCTGATTTTTATAAGCTTGTAGGAATTGCATTCCTGATGAGCGATGTAGAGCAACTAGATTTGCTGGTGCTTTGTCACTGATTAGGAGGGAGGAATCTTGCTTGAAGATGTTGACGCAGATGTGAGATTAAAGTTGAAGAAAATTCCAATATGGCGCTAATTTAAGTCTTGCATTTAAAGAAAGAAAACATAATTTCCCTTTCAAAAGAAGATTTTAATAAGCACAAAGAGTTTGGCCATAAATAAATCGAAGGGAAGTATATGTCGAAAGGGGGACTTAGATTATATAATATATAATTTATGAATTACATTTTTAAATTTGGCTTTTCCACAGAGATCTTTGCACAAAACTTCTGAAAAAAAATTGTTCAGTTCATACCTTTCAGGAGCAACGGGTATTTAACAGACTTTAGTGTACGTTGTCATAACAAGGTTAAAACACATCGTCCTGTATCGGTTAGATAAATTAGTTGGTGTAGCTAATCTTTAAGCTGATAGACGTAAGCTTTTACTAGTACTTCTTGCCATCAGCAAATTCATTGACAAAGTTTGAAACTTAAAGAAACAAAAGTCAAATAAACTTCAAGTCAAATGCTCTAACTTGCATGTGAAATGTTCCAGACATTATTGCTTAAGAATTGTTAGTTTGTCTTGATGAAAATTTGCTGTTGATATGTAAAACAGTAAGATCAAAAGAATTTACACTCCCACTTCTGAGATGAAGCTTATGCTTTATGATATAAAGGGTTGATATAACGTAGGAAGGTTGATTTATTCTACTCGAAGCTCAGAGCATGGTGTACTTTTCATCCTCAAAGCTGAATAATACATTTTTAGGCCAAAGTATCAGGTTTCTGTCAGAGTTATGAGTCTGTTGTGACGATAGGCACCTGACTGTTTGTCTATCATAAATACAACATAGATTGCTTTTAGAAGAATTGCCTTTCCCTTTAACATAGTGTTATCCACAAGAACCAGTAAGTGGATGTTGCTTCTTTTAAATAGCTAACAGACTTGAATGTATAACCAGTTTTGATGCAGCCTTTTCTTGCTGTTATTTATGTACCGTAATTAATGGTGTAATTGAAGCGATTGCGCTGATGAACCCATTAACTCTTCTCCAGCTTTAGGTCCAGAAGACGGAAGCAAACATGAATGCATGACGAGCGTGAAGAGGACCCAGGCGATTCGCCGGAGGCACAATGCCGGGAGCAACCCCACGCCCCCACCTTCAACAATGGGATCACCTCCCAGGTTAGTGTGGTAGACAGGAGTAAAAAGGTTGCATCAACCCTTTCTTTGATCATTATGATCTCTAATAAATCTGTAAAAAACAAAAAAATCTGCTCTGATGGTGTCAAAATCAGTACTAAATTTAAATACAAAAAAATCTGATTTATTAAACTAGTTTATAAGGATAGCTACAGTAGTGCTTTTTTGGTTTCTTTTAGCCTCCAAGACCTTCAACGTGTTCGGACCTCGTCTCATTCCCGCACCCGCACGCTTCCATCAGCCTTACAGTTTGCGTCTTCGCTCCTACTCCCCCGCAGCGGCATCCACGAGGCCTCCAACTTCGACGACACATCAGAGGGAGCGGTGCACTATTTCTACGATGAAAGCGGTGAGTCAGTGAGTTTGAAGGAATAACTCAGTGGGGAAGAGGAGTTGTCAGGCAATTTGGATATATATTTGATTTCAGCCCCGCTCTAATACTTCAGTCAAATTAATAAAATTAGTGACTTGTAAGTGCTTGAAAATGTGACAGTTTTAAAGTTCAGTAAAAAATCGCTTCATCACAGAGAAATATACCTACTGTTTTACTGGAGTTGTTCATAATGCTGCATTAGATGTGTTTAATCTTTACTTCAGCTGATCTTTTGTCCCAGTCAGGGATTTTTTTATTACATTCAGCTGGGAAAAAATAATAAAGCAATATTGTTTGTTCTTAATAAATACTTTTATAATAAGTTGAAAAAAAATATGGATAAAGAAAGTTTAGACTTGATACAAAGGCAGAATACATTAAAATTAATACATACTTCATAATTACTTTTATTTTGGGTGTTGTGTCTCAGGCGTGAAGAGATCATACACTTTTGGACCTGCTGGAGGTGGTTATGAAGACCCGGTTCAGTACGTAAAAAGACTACACAAGCTGCATTATTTTAAAAAATTTTTTATACTACTGAGTGAATCGGTTTCTTGAAAAGCATACAGCACAGTTAGTTGTTAAAATGTGAATGTTGCAGAGAAAGAGAGAGGCAGTCCCAGTCATCAAGCTTCACCTCCACTGAGGTTCAGGATGGAGCTCCAGTCCTGTCCATCCTCCAGCCCAGACCCGTGGTTCTGCAGGGCATGCAGGTCCGCAGGGTGCCGCTTGAAATGCCGGAGGTTAGCCGTCCTTAAGTACTTGTATAGCAGATTATTTCTGGTCGAATATTTTGCTTAGTCCTTTTTTTAATTAAGGACCAGTTTTTTACCTTTTTTTTCTAGTTTGATCTTGATCACGAATCCCTCCAAGAATCCCATGAGAACACTCTGATGATTGAGGAGAAAGCCAAGCCTAAGCAGTACTACCGGTTTTGGGTGCTGCCTGGAAAGTGGTTGAGGGTTCGATACGATCGATTGGCTCTTCTGGCTCTGTTGGACAGGTGGGAAGAAATGTTGGAGTAATGAAAAGAAAGGATAATTGATGGCCTTTTTCTTTTTATGGCATATAAATCAGTTTATTTCAAAAAGCCTTCATACCTTGAAGGCAGTTAGATTGGAGATTGGAGTTGCAGCCTGATGGAGTTAAAAATAATAATTTCTCTGGACTTTGCGTGCAGGAATCGCCGTGTGGGAGAGAACGTGTTTTCAGTGTTGTTGGCCAGCCTGGTGGCCTTCCTGGGGTTTCTGCTCCTGCTTCAGGGCTTTTTCAGGGACATCTGGGTCTTCCAGTTCTGCTTGGTCATTGCCAGCTGCCAGTACTCTCTACTGAAGGTAGGTAACCTGCATATTTTAGAAATAAATGTATTATATATACACTAATCATGTATCTTTCTGACATGTGGATTCAAATGTTTTTCCTCCAGGATTACATGTTTGTTTTTGTCTTACAAGTTGTAGAATCTTTATCGTTTATGTTAATGATTTAATAAATGTGAAACATAAAATTGTCTCCTTCTACTTCAGAGCGTACAGCCGGATGCCGCCTCCCCGATGCATGTGAGTATTGATTTATGTTCATCATTTGATGGGGGAGCAAATGCTTTCATGTTGAGCTGATTTGATGAGGTCTTAAGGAAATGTCTTAGATACTTTGCTCAAAATTTATACTGCCTTCCACCTTGATCTTTGAGTAGAGGAAGAAATGATGAAATGAGAAATGGTTTCATAGCAAAGGATGAGACGAGCAGAAGAGTTTTAATCAGGCACGGGCCAGTTACCAGTGTCAAGTAAGGCAAGGTTTTAACAAGCTTTTATTGAGAAAAGAAAAACTCCCAGAGAGACTGGAGTTTCCTCCAGGCATATGGAGGATGTAACAACAGTGCTGCCCCTCCCCCACCTGTTGCTTTGCAGTGCTGGACACCTGGCTGAAAGAAGGCTTCTGACCTTTCAGTGGTCTCCATGACATTTAAATTTGGTTCATAGTGTCTTCATACATGCTGCATAAAACTAAAGAAGCATCACTCATTACTCTGATTTTCCGCAATACCATAAAGAACATTTAAAGCTTACGATTGATGTAGATTCAATCCATGGATAGAAGAGAAAATCATTCATTGTTTAAGCACAAACCTGTGCCAACCATTCCAGTATGACTAAAATAAATGTTTTCTTGTCTTATTTCCCAGGGCCATAACTGGATCATTGTGTACAGTCGGCCTGTTTACTTCTGCTTGTGTTGTGGGATGATCTGGATATTTGACCTGTCTGGGCGAGCTGGAAGTCTGCAGCCATTCTCCCTCTATGGGGTCACTTTCTTCTCTGGACACTTCTTGCTGTGTGTCAGGGACATGCTTACTGGTCAGTTTTTATCATTTTTTAAAATCAGCTTTTTACTAGGTGATGTGTCTTGGGATTATACTAAAAAGTAAATGTCTTTGAGAGTAATTGATGTTTGTTTTTTTCCCCTTGTTCAACAGTTTTTGCCTTGTGCTTTCCGGTCATTTTCCTGTTTGGGTTGCTACCTCAGGTCAATACATTTGTGATGTGTCTGCTGGAGCAGATTGACATGCACATTTTTGGTGGAACCGGTAAGACTACGCTTGTACCGACAAGAAACAGCTTCTTCCTGTTTGTTGCAAACAGCTGGGGAATATTTTCAGATGATCATGCTATTTTTTATTTTGCACACTGTTATAGCTTTTTTTTTTTCCTTCAAAACACAGCATGCAAACAGCAGAGTGTTTCACCTTGTATTTATATTTAAAAATCCATTGTCTGTTGATGTAGTTTGACTCTTCCATATGTTGTTTCTGAACTTTGTCTCCCCTTTCATCAGCTACTACCAGCCCGCTCTCATCTCTGTTCAGCCTCATACGCAGCATAGTGGTGGCAGCTCTGCTCTATGGATTTTGCCTCGGCGCCATTAATGTAAGTCCTTCTGAAATTTAGATTCATTGTCATCGATATTAGTTCATATTTAATATGAATATGCATTTAATTGGAACAGGCCCCATGGGGGGATGCCCATGTGCCAGTGCTGTTCTCCGTGTTTTGTGGTCTACTTTTGGCCTTGTCTTATCACCTAAGCCGCCAAAGCAGTGACCCAACCATTCTGTGGTCAGTGTTCAATCCTCCTATTGTCAGCAGTTGAACAGTGAGAGATTATGTACAAGTCTCCTTATATGTAAGGAAGAAGCAAGTTTTTTTTTAGTTCAGAAATGATGATAAATGTCTTATTTCTTCACCAAAATTCATTAAAATTGTATGTCATACAGTAAGCTGCTTAAAAAATTTGTAGAGTTTGCCTTTAGTTTTATAAATTTGGATAAACATAAAAAAATTAAGGACAGTGGAAACAGTTTTGTTTCTAATCATTCCTGTTTTCCATTTTACTGAGCACAAAATTTAGACTTTCTAAAAAGTGGATATAGAGAACTTTAATTTGTTTTTTGTCTTTTGTATTAGTTTTCAACTTAAATACACTCGCCACAACTTTGTTGGCATCCTGCAAACAATATCTGGAAATTTGGGTCTAAATGATAAATGTACTGAATCCCTGCCAAACACACCTGACCTTTTTCTGTTTTCACCACACTGCAGCCAGTGAAGACTTATAATGCATATTAGTTATTCTGTGATTTATTTAGCTGTTGGCTTTTTGCTTTAGGTCACTGGTCCGGTCCAAATTATTCCCAGAACTGGAGAACAGAACACCAGAAGATCCCCCTGTGGAAATCAAAGATCCTCTCCCCGAGAAGCTGCGCAACTCTGTGGTAAAAACGGCCCGACTGTTTCTAGCAGCATGTTTCCCGGTGTTTCCATGCTTCGTGGTTAAACCGTCCCTGTCTCTTTACAGAGTGAGATCCTTCATTCAGATCTCGTCATGTGTCCGCTCATGGCTGTAATTACCTTCGCCATCAGTGCCAGCACCGTTTTCATCGCTCTCCAGGCAGGAGCTCACTCTTCCAGTGCTTTTCTCTCAAGATTGTGGCAGCAGGTGTTCACAAATTTGTAATGCTCATGTTTTTCTTTTCCCGCTTGACCCTTAGCCTGCTCTCAGCTTTGTCTTGTACATCCTGGCTGGAGTTGTAGGGTTCGTTACACACTATCTCCTGCCTCAGCTCCGTAAACAGCTGCCATGGTTCTGCCTTGCACACCCTGTGCTCCGATCCAGAGAGTACAGCCAGTTTGAAGTCCGAGGTGAGCTTCTGAGGAATTTTATCTTCTGAAAGTAACAAAATAAAATTCTTATAACACAGAAAATACACGGAATAAGCCAGTTCACAGCCGGTTTCAGGAATGGACTGGAGCTGTGTTTACTCTTTCAGTTAATTTTTTTGTGCATTTTCCCTTATTTCATTATTTACTGCTGTGCAAATGTATTCACTCATCAAATGTTTTTCACATTATAACCACAAACATCGCATTTTATTGAGATCTCATAAATTTTGAAGGGAAACAAAAAGGAAACATAGTTTTCCCTTTCTTTTTTTTAACAAATCTATAAAGTGTTGTGGGTGTGTGTGTGTGTGTGTGTGTGTGTGTGTGTGTATACACAGCTAGATTTTTATGGAAGAATGGCAAGGAGAAAGACATAATTCCTATATGCAGTGCATCATAAGGGAATGTGTGGAGGAACGCTAAATAAAATGTCAGATCTGTAATGGAATGGTTTAAAGTACTGGATGCCGAGTACTAACACATACCACGCTTATTAAATTTTGATTTCTCAGTAATAATGATAATTATAAATATTTTATGCTGCATCTCAAAATCTCAAACATAATGCTTTGAAGTTTTGTGGCTGTAATGTGACAAAATGGCAAAAAAAAAACCCTTCTGATTCAGCGTCTAATTAACAGCAACGTTTCTACCTCCAGGTTATTTTCAGCCAGATTTTACAGCTTTGATTTGAAGGGTGCACTTTTAACTGTGGATTTGTGTCTGGAACGCTCTGTGTAACGTTGTTTTGCTCTCTGCCTTTCCTAGATGCTGCTCAGTTGATGTGGTTTGAGAAGCTGTACGCGTGGCTTCAGTGCGTGGAGAAATACTTCATCTACCCAGCAGTGGTGCTGAACTCTCTAACAACCGAAGCCCGAACTGTCGGCCAGAGTCATAAAGATCTGGACATCTAGTAAGTCTTGTGAGGGTTGGGTTTATAGCAAGCGTCTGTCACTTTTTTCATCTGAAATCCTCAGTACAAAAACAGAATCTAGCTGTGGATGTTATGTTTAGCAGAGTGTGTCTGTGTTTTTCTCCAGCAGCCGAGCTCTCTTCATCTCAGTCGCAGGAATGAAGCTGCTGCGCTCATCCTTCTGCACCCCGTCTCAGCAGTACATCACGCTGTGCTTTACCACGCTCTTCTTTCACTGTGACTATCCACACTTCTCGGAGACCTTCCTAATCGACTACTACTTCATGTCCATCGTCTTCAGCAAGGTGAGAACACAAAAGAAGTAATTTTCTCCAGTTGATTAAAAACACAAATTTAAGACATTCCTACATATAATGGTGTTTTTTCTTTCTGTTTTGACAGATGTGGGATCTGCTGTACAAGTTGCGCTTTGTTCTGACTTACATAGCCCCCTGGCAGATCACATGGGGCTCAGCCTTTCACGCTTTTGCTCAACCGTTTGCCGTTCCGCGTATCCTTCTGTTAGTCCAACCTGTTAGCAGTGTTGATAGAAAAACTCTTCAAGTTACTTCTTGTTCCTTTCTTGCAGTAATCAAATTGAATTTCCACATTGTGTCCTTAACTCATGTTTCTTCAGATTCTGCTGTGCTTTTCGTTCAGGCAATCTTCTCCGCCATCTTTTCCACGCCCCTCAATCCTGTTCTAGGCAGTGCCGTGTTCGTCACCTCTTACACAAGGCCTGTGAAATTCTGGGAGCGAGACTACAAGTGTGTTTGACAATATTGCACATGCAAGTGTGAAAGTGCTGCTCATATACTCCAAATACTGGATAAAATATCGCATTTAACACCAAAACCTTTTTGCAGCACAAAGCGGGTCGACCATTCGAACACCAGACTCGCCACTCAGTTAGACCGCAATCCAGGTACGCCGCTAGTGATTTTTGCTCAGGTTTTTACAGCACTTGCAAAATTTATACCTTTTATGTTTTCACATTTTATCATACAGATATCAACTTCAAAATTTTATTGGTGTGTCACTTAATAAATCAACACAGATTACTACATAATTAAGTGGAAGAAAAATCATATCGTTTTTGACATTTTTCAGAATATTTCAGGAGTGGGGCATTCTTGCATGTATTTGGTTAGGTTTTTAACATCTAGAAAAAAAACTATCAAGTGCACAAAAAGTAATTGTCCTTTTCATTTAAAGGTTTACATTTTGTTGGATTTGTGTTTAGTATTTGCTATACTTTCTAGAGCTTATTTTGCTGAAGGTACAGCTGCTGCTTTTGTGGGATGTTTCCTTACCATCCTTGCTCAACTAGACAAAATCACTTGGTATGATCTCATTTTCCTCTGCTGTCCCCTAAATGACCTGGAGGACTTTAAATGTGACTTCTTCCACGAAAGCCAGATTTGTGAAGTCCACAACTAATTTTTCCTGTTACCAGATTCAAGTCAGAGCTCTGCAGCTCTTCCAGAGGGAACTACTGTCCACTAATTGTGTTATTTGACTCCATTCACAAATTACTTCTGAAGACAGTTGATTGCACTGCATTGTATTTAGGGTTATCAGAGGAAGGGTTAAACATACAAAAGTCCAGGGGTATGAACACTTTTGCAAGACACCGTATTATTTTGTGTTATTGCTCTTGTGGTGAGCATCTCTTCTTTTCCCCTGAAGGCGCCGACGACAACAACTTGAACTCGATTTTCTACGAGCACCTGACGCGCTCTCTGCAGCACAGCCTGTGTGGCGACCTGCTGCTCGGTCGCTGGGGCAACTACAGCACGGGCGACTGCTTCATCCTGGCGTCGGACTACCTCAACGCCCTGGTGCACATCATCGAGATCGGCAACGGCCTCGTCACTTTCCAGCTGCGTGGGTTGGAGTTCAGAGGTCAGTTGTGGCTTAGGATGCAAATGAATGGAGCCTTTGAAAGCTGCAACTGTTACCAGATAGCTATCACGTCTCAGTCTAGAGAGTTTTTACTTTCTAATTTCATTCATGAAAATGTTTCAAAAATTTCATTTTAAAGAAGGGTGAAGGGGATTGTAGCAGAGCTTTTATGTCTAAAAATATTTTCATCTTGTCTTAAAATTACATTTTATGCACAGATTCTTGGCACTTATGTTTTACAGAGTATAAAAGCTGTTTATTTTGTTACAAGTTTCTGGAAGTTTAGTAATGTCCTACAGTTTCTAGCCTTAGAAATGTCATCTTTGGCTTTGAGGCTGATTGTGATATATCACACCCTGCCCAGGTACGTACTGTCAGCAGAGGGAGGTAGAGGCCATCACAGAGGGGGTGGAGGAGGATGAAGGCTGCTGCTGCTGCGAACCAGGTCATCTGCCACAGATGTTGTCCTTCAACGCTGCGTTTGGACAGCGCTGGCTGGCCTGGGAAGTGGCTGCCACCAAATATGTTCTGGAGGGCTACAGTATCAGTGACAATAACGCAGCCTCCATGTTGCAAGTATTTGACCTGCGCAAGATTCTCATCACCTATTATGTGAAGGTAAGACATTGATCAGTGGAGGGTTTTTTTTCCAGCTGATGGATTCTTGACTTGATAACCAGCTGTATGATTCTCATGTAAGGTGTTACGTGTTGTAGACTTGGAAGGAAACAACTTTGAAGTTAAAAGTTTTATTATATGAAACAAGAGGTACTTGGAGAATAACTATTGTTAACACATAGAAGTTTATTGTGTAAAATTCATCCAAATAAACACAGAGTTTCAGATTGTTTTTGTGCTGTTTGACTCTCCCTCAGTGGATGTGTTATGTTTTTTATTTTTATGGTTTTATTGTACTAATACATTGGTCAGTGGAGAAAAAACTCACCATTAAATGTTTTTTTTAGGAATTTGTATCTTCATTGCATGAATATCTTTATTGATGTAGTCTGGTGCCATGGCAACAGATTCTCTTTTTCCAGAATCAGTTATTGGCCAATCATATCTCTTCTCTTAATTTCTTCTCTTTATACAAAGGTTCACAAATATTGATAATTGCTTGCTTTTAATAACATGCAGTGCTCATGCACATATATTCCTTCTGTACATTTATTCAGTCTCACTGTTAATTATGCACAGAATTTCTCTCTAACCATTGTTTTAAATGTAACCACTTCATATTGAAATAATCTGGATGTTTGCGCCAACAGAGCATCATCTACTATGTGAGTCGGTCCCCTAAGCTTGAGGAGTGGCTGGCAAATGAGGCGATCCAGGAGGCTCTGCGGCCGTGCCTTGCCCCCAACTACGTGGACAGCGACCCCACCTTCAACTTGAACATCGACGAGGACTACGACCACCGAGCCTCGGGCATCACCCCCTCCTCATTCAGCATGGTTTACCTCGACTGGATTCAGTACTGCAACAGCAGGCGCCAAACGGTTAGACCCGACACAACATGACGACAAGAAAACTAACAAGAAGAATTTGTAAATGTTGTATGTTTTAATTTCTTTTTTACTTAATTTTGGTGTTGTAGCCAGTAACTTGTGAGAGAGATTCCCCACTCATCAACCTGTGTTTTGGCCTTTGTATCCTGGGAAGAAGAGCTCTGGGCACAGCATCTCACAGCATGTCTGCAAGGTAAACACCGCAAGACCACTTTCACATTATGTCACATTTCAACCACATACTTATTTTATTGGGATTTTAAGCACACTGTTTACCATAATGATGATGTAAAGAAGCCTGGCTTTCTTTGTGTTTATCAATGAAAATTTGCAAGAAGAAAACCATGAGAAGTCTTCTTTGTAGTTTGCAACAAACTATTTAGAGAGAACACAAAAGCAGCTCAAAAACGGCAAATTCTCTTTAACACGCTATACCTGCAGGTATCATTCTGTTTGGATGCTGTTCTTCAGCAGTCAGTGAAGCATTGGAGAAATGGCTGGAGCTAAATACAGTGCAATGCTGGAAAAAAGCTTAATGGGTCGACCTTTCAGCAGGACATCAACCTTAAACAATCAAACAAACATTAATTTAAGTGGTTTAAATCAATATATTTGCATGTATTTGAATGACCCAGTCAAAGTCCATGTAAAATCTAAAATTGTAGTTCAGACTCTCCATTCAGTCTGAATTTGAGCTATCTAGCAGAAAAAAAAATTTAATTCAGTTTCTAGATGTGCAAAAACGGGTAGAGACGAATCCTAAAAGATTTGCATCTATTTACATTGTCTAGACTTATTACTTTTGTAAAATACATTGAAGTGTTATACTGTTACTACTCCCCATGTAATGAAATATTAAAATTTTTAACTGTGACAGTTTGGAGCCGTTCCTCTACGGCCTGCATGCGCTCTTCAAAGGAGATTTCCGCATCACGTCGCCCAGGGATGAGTGGGTGTTTGCAGACATGGACCTGCTGAATCGAGTTGTGGCGCCAGGAGTTCGAATGTCCCTCAAACTGCATCAGGTGACGTCACTGAAAACTAAAAAAAACAACTAATTATGTTTGGGTATTTTTTCATCACTGGTGTTAAACTGTTGCTTTTTTCCCCTGTAGGATCATTTTACGTCTCCAGACGAGTACGAGGATCCGATGGTTCTGTATGATGCAATCACTGGCAACGAAGAAAAGATGCTGATTTCCCATGAAGGTGACCCGGTGTGGCGCAGCGCCATCCTGGCCAACATGCCGTCACTGCTGGCGCTGCGACACATTATGGACGACGGCAGCGACGAGTACAAGATCATCATGCTCAACAAGAGATTTCTCAGCTTCAGAGTCATCAAGGTCTGTTGTGTACAAATGTCCAATTTTTACAGTTTCATTACTGTTTTTAACAAATCTGTAATGTTTCTAATTAAACATATATTTATAATCTGTAAAAGCATAGAATTGGACTTGGGCATTTCTAGGTTTGGAAAAAGCAAAGTGAGGGAAATTATTTTATTACCAGACTTGTCCCAATGTCTAAAAAGTTTTTTCCTTCTGTAATTTCTTCCCTTTTTGTTTCTGACTTTCTTTTCTTATCCCTGCGGTTCCTTCTTTCCTTCTTGTGCTCCGTCTTTGGGTTGTTGCTTCTTTCTTTCATTATGTCTGTTGGCATCTTTGTGTCCTAGCTGCATTTCTTCCCTGTTCGTTCCTCTCTTCCCTCTTTGTATCCTTTCTTCTACTTTTCAGGTTCTTCTTTTTGCACATTACGTTAAAGTAGTAAAAGCTAACCTGCTATTATTTCTTTTTTTTCAACTTTGTGCCCTTAGGTGAACAGAGAATGTGTGCGTGGGCTGTGGGCCGGACAACAGCAGGAGCTGGTTTTCCTGCGTAACCGTAACCCAGAGCGAGGGAGCATTCAGAACGCTAAACAGGCCCTGAGGAACATGATCAATTCCTCCTGCGATCAGCCTATCGGTTACCCGATATACGTGTCGCCGCTCACCACCTCGTACGCCGGGGGTCACGGCCAGCTCCGGTCGGTGTGGGGCGGCCCGGTCAGCCCACACAATATCTACACATGGCTCATCAGCAGCTGGGATCGGTATGTTTTTTTCTTTTTCAATCAGTTCTTTCAGTGTAGATTCCGATCTTTTTGTGACTGCAAAGCGTCTCCCTGCAGGTTGCAGAAAGGCTGCGGCGCCGGCTGTAACAGTGGCGGAAACATCGAGGATTCAGACTGCGGAGGAGGCTCCACTTCCATCTCCACTAACCCAGCCATTCACACCACGCAGAGTACGCCAGCCTCCAGCCTGCCCCAGCCGCACATCACCACTGTCCAGCCCTCCATGGGTAGAGACCTTTTGTTTATTTCATATCATTTAAAAAAGGAATCTGATTACTAATTAAAAAGGAGCTCAAAGGTGTTGCGTTGTCATGTTTTCTTCCATATTTAAGTAGAGATGCACCAATATTGAAATGTTAAAAAAACTTCTAGATCAGGTCTTGGTGACAGTGTGGCCAATGCATGGGGCAGATCTATTCAGTCTAATTCTATGATTTGTGCTCTAAGTGACAACATGTTTTAATATTTATTTGCACTTTCTGGACCATTTGAAAGATTTCTTGCCGTTTATTTTTCCATGTTTGACAGCAGTGGTCAACCTTTTGGTTTTTTTCAGTTTCATTATTATTTATTTTACATCAGCTGTTAATGCTCCTAATTGCACTGACTGAATAACATTAAAGTTGTGTTGATTTTACATGTTTGACCAAGCTTGTGAAACTTTTGGTGTATTTAACTGCTGCACTGGTGCAGAGTTGTAATTTAGTACATTTATGTCAGTGCTTATGAAAAAGGAAAAGTTTTAAGTCAATTGTGCATTGTTTTTCTGTTTCGGATCAGCCAATATTAAACCTCAGATATCTGTATTGGTATCGCAAGTAAAAAAGTGGATCGGTGCGTCCCTATTAAGGAGCCATTTTAAGGCTGGTCTTGCGTTTCAGGTACAGACAACCCTGCAGGCCCAACCCAGAGCTGGCCCCACCACCCCCAGCCTCTCCCATTGGCTCTGCTCAGCCAATCGGAGAGCAGGATGGAGGCTGGCCTGCTGTCCTCTCTGCAGCGGACGTCCTCCATCCAGGGACTTCTGGGCCAGCAGCTCTCCAGCTCCCAGCTCTCCTTTAGCAGCTCCATGGTTCCGCCGCCTCTGCCTGCCCCGGAGCGCTTCTGCCCGGCAGCCCTGCTGGAGAACTCGGGCCACAGGTTGAGCCACAGGAGCGGCCTGCACTACGAGAGCCACTTTGGCAAGTGGAGCTTTTCAGGCAGGAAGGGCTTTAATGGGCCGGCTGCCGTGGAGATGGAAGGAGGGCCGGTACAGACGATACGCACACAGGTAGGCAGACAGCTGGTCACGCCATGTTTGTTTACTCTGAGCTGTTCGATGGAAAACTAAAGACACTATACAAAACCTGTTATCATGTGTAGCCTCCCAAGTTTTGAAAGTCTGATCATTTTTAAATCTTGCAGTGTGAAACAGGCATTAGATTTCTAACTACTAGCTTTTTCACTTGATTTCCATCACAGTATACATATAGTTTGTGTTTTCTTTCTCGTACAATTTCAGCTGTGAAGAAAAAGTCATATTTTTATATTAGGCTTCCTGGAAAGGTGGCTGTGATTTCCTTGCTTCTGTAGATGGTGGTTAAAAATCCCCAAAGCACTGGTATTTGAATGCCACATCATGTGAAAGAGGAGAGATTTTCCTAAGTTTTAATGCAGGATTACTGCAGCATTAAAAGTGGTAGAGTAGTTTTGGAATACAGGAGCTCAGCTGAGCAGCAGAGTGGGTGAAGTTACCAGTTTTAAGTGGGGAAAAAGGCCAAAATATTCTCAGAACAGAAACTGTTATTTTTATAAAGCCTGAATCATTACAGTCAAACTCTGTCCCACCTTTGATTGGAGTTTCTCGCTGAGGTTATTAGTCTTCAAGTGTCTGAATGATTTGAAAGCTTCCCACTAAAATTTTTAAATGATTGTTTTTTTAATTATTTTATTTTAGAAAAAGTAGAATGTTTTAAAAGGTATAAATATGCAAAATCTTGTCTGGTTGAAGTTTGGTTGAAGGACAAAGAGACATATTGAAAGGTATGAAGAGCTGCATGTTTGACAGTATTTGCACCATCTGGGATCATGTGGCTCATTAAGGAGGATGACTCAACATCTGCAGCTTGTTCATTAATTTTTTTTCTTTGCCTTTTTGGTCAGGGAAAACACTTTAATTGGACTTTCCTTTGTAGTTTTGTTTTTTTAATAATTATTTATTATTTATCTCTCAGCCTCCTCCTCCTTCAGCGCAACTACAGGAAGCCGGTATCACACACGACCCGCTCGGAGCCACTCAGACGCTGGACCCGACTCTGCTGGCTTCAGCGGACACTCCCGGTTCAAAAGAGGAATCCACAGAGCTGCCTTTACTTGATCAACTCCGCTGACTTTTGCACTGGTGACATTTTCTACGACGAAAGCACACCGTGGGACCCAATCCGCCCCACCCTGACCAGACGCATTCCAACCGCTTCGGGACTCATTCCATCGATCCCCGCCTGAATCTGAATCTGGGAGCAAAAACGTCCCGCCGCAGCCGGAGCGGCTCAGCGCGCAGCAGACCGCGGAGTGAATTTAGCCAACTTCACAAGTCGGGTTTCATTATGAGCTCTGATCATCTACCTTTTTTTTTTTTGTATTTACGGACAACCTTTGGGTTGTAACAGAAGTGACAGGCCAAAAAGGCCAGTGCAATTAAAAGGGATATTTTACTTCAGGAGTGCTTATTTTTCTATACCAGAGACAAGAATCTAGCGTCTGACTGTCTTTTACTTGACAGATGCAGTGACATGTTTCTTTTTCATCGATTTAAAAAAAAAGAAAAAAAAAAAAAGAGAGATCAGTAGGTTACTGTACCTGACGTGTGGAAACCATGAAAAGCCTTGTTTTGTTTTCCCCCCTTACTGCATCCTGACTGAACCTGCGGCCGAGCGTCGATATCTGACGGAGCGTATTGACAAACTTCAGGAGCCTCCGCGGTGGAAAACAAAAATAACACCCAGTCCTCTGAGGAGCATGGCCAGATCAGCAGTTAACAAAAACATCCTGCCTCACCCAGACCGACGGGCAGTGCGCCAACAGCTAGTTTACAGATTATTTAGGCCTGCAAGAAGTCCTGAATTGAAAGGTGGAGATGTGGAAGACGGAATGGGCCAAACGGAGGCTCCTCTGTCTGAAAAGCATGGGGCTTAAAAACCCATGAACCGGGGGTTAGAAATGTCAAACCTTTTTGTTTCAGTGGGTTGAATGTCCTTTCTTTATTTTTTGTTATTTGTTGTTTGTTTTTTTTTACTTGAAGAATCCCAAGTTCCTCAGTGACTAAAAACACACTGAGTTTGCTTTTTTTTTTTTTTTTTTTTGATAAACGATCAATAAAAGCCTGACTGGTTAGATCCAGCCGGCTGTCGGCTCTCCAGATAGCAGGGATTCATGCTGCTCAGTGTGGGGAGCAGCGCTTCCTCTCCCGTTACTGTACTACTGCTTCTGCGTCCCCTGCTACTACTAATGTACCCACTACTACTGCTGTTTCCTCCGCAGTTAAATCCAGCGTTTTAGTTGGAACTTCTTAGTTGGAACCGCGGAATAAATGGTGAAAGCAAAGGCGAAATATTTATTTGATTACCGTTGTCTTACTGATCATCTTTTATGGGTGGGGCTGTCTATGTGGTGTGCTGACATATTTGCCTTCTGTCAATTGCATCTTCTCTCTCCCATCAGTTTATCTAAAAATGTATCATCAATACCAAGAGTTATGTTTAAAGGGATAGTTTGCATATTTGAAGTGTGATTTTTGGAAGCACTTTTGACCAGTATGTATCTTATTTTGAGACTAATCAGAGTTTTCAACTCGCTTGTCAATATTAATTTTAACTGCTCATAAAATATTTTTTCTAGCCTCTCTGACTTCAGTGGTCAATAATTATTTATATAAAGATTAAAGACAACATTACAGTATTTTTATTTATTTAAAATGGGAACAAAATGATTACTGGGTTAACAATTTAAACTGGCTTTAGCATCTAATGTAGCAAAAACCAGTTAGCCCAGTCTGTGTGTGCATTCTAGAGAAAATAGGTCTTTCACACTTAGGTTTCAACAAGGCTGCTTACATTTTCACACCCAATATGTACTTAAGACAAATTTGCAATTATACATTTAGTCTTCCTGTTATCCCTTTAAGTACTGTACTGGTCTCTCGCTTTCCCACAACCCGAGAGAATACATCATGTGTCAACATATCGCAGCTTCTTGCATCTCTGCACTTAATTGCTAATTTCTTATTCATTTTTAGTCGTATTCACTCAATAACCACCTCTACGCTGAAGAGTGTAGTTGTTGAGCTTTGATCATGATCGAGAATCATCTGATTCCAGTCACTCTTTTTTTTTTGTGTGTGTATCTCCAACTTCTTTAAGTTATATCAGATCGTTCCTTTGAGTTTCGGGGAGGTTTTAATGGAGAAACCAAACTTAGAAAAGGATCTGAAGAAATTAATAAATCTCACTTTAAAGCTGCTAAAGAACATTCTTTGTTTTTTTCAACTGGATCATTGTTCAAAAAGTGATTTGAATTACTCTTTCAAAGTTTGTGAAACATGTTAGGACTGAAATCAAGTTTCCTGCTGATGTTTTCATGTTGAGCGTCTGTTACCTTCCTCATTACAGAGGAGAGTTTAATCTACTGTCCATCAGTGCTTCACACAAAACCATTTCAAAATAAACAAATTGTCTCTTTAAGCCTGTAGCATGACTGGAAATATTCCTGAGAACTCAAATTTAGCTTTTCTCCTTTCCATTTCTTTTTTTTTTCTTTTTTACCGCTGTGAAAATCTGCGAGTTCTAATGGGTTGCAGGTAAACATGAAAACAAAGAAACTGGCAGCCCGTTCAGATGTTCTCCTCCCCGCCGCAGCGCCCAGCTGTCGGCTCTCTGCAGTGTTCGTAACGTTGTGCCATAGCATTAATTGCCAGATCCTGGTTTGCTCGCAAATTAATTTCTCTGATTTTTTTATTTTTTTTTTCTCTGTGGGAAACTTGAAAGAAGACAAGCATTCTCAGGATTTAACATTTGGGGGGGAGGAAAGAAAATTAAGAGGGATTTAAGATCTTTTTTTATTATTATTTGAGTCGGGTGGCTTGAATTAGGCTCTGGTTGAAAAATGAATATTGGAGGCAAATTCAACACTTAAAATTAAAAACAGAGTTTCTCTTTAAAATGAAGGTCACTTAATGTGTGGGTTGGGAACTGGGTCACACCGGTGTTAAAATTCTTCATGGCGTTTGAGAAATCACTCTCTTCGCTGTTGTCTTTGCTCCACTTTAAGCTCCTTACAGATTTTTTAGTTTTATCTTTTGAGCAGCCCTAAGAATTTTTGTAAATTTCCTGCGAGGAACCTTGTACAGCATCTCTCCCAGGACTTGGTAACAAAACCCTCAACTCAGGAAATACAGACTTGTCGATCAGTGCTGGTTTTTTTCTGGTTTTTTTTTTTTATATAATTAGCATCCAAAGCAACGGGAAATTTTTCTGTCTTTTTTTTTTCTTCTCTATTTTTCTTTTTTGGGAGACGGGAAAGCACAAGCTAACAGGCAGACCTGGGTGTCCAAAAGGGATTTCTGAATCTCTAGATCTATGTACAGCATGTTTGCTATATGAATATATATTTAAAATATAAATCTATTTTATTATTGGGTGTTTTGGTTTTTCTTCTCCATCAAAGACACTATGTGCAGAAGGGTGAGACTGTGGATTTAACTCAACCTGAAGAGCTGAAATGTGCAGTTTGGGAAGAATCACTTATTACTTCTTTTGCACAAGATTTCATTGTCCATCATCCCAGTTTTTGATTTTAGACATTTTTGGGAAGATGGTCTTTTATTTAAGAACTTTAAGTCAATGTTCTGTACAGTTTTTTATGTGTTTTTTTTCTTCTATTTAAATTAAAGTTTTTGTCTTTCTTTGCAAACTTGTTGGTCGGAGTGATTTATTTTTATTTTTTGTGAAATGCTGTTTTAATCTCGGATACCTTGACTTTTTGTCCATTTAAATTTGTTATGGATTGGAAATTCATTGCCTTTTAACTGTATTAGCACCATGTGAGCTTCTTCAAAATCAAGTATGTTTTGTTATGAGATGGACTAACAAAGAATTAAGTATTTGTAAAGGGAAAAGAAGCTTGAAATGAAAAATGGTTTTTCATTTAGACCATTTTTAGTGGCCTTTGCTTTAAAATATTAATAGTTTAACAATTAGATAATGGAAAAAAAGACCAGATGTTCCTGAAACTGAACATAAATTAATTGCCAGTTTAAAAAACTTTTGATATAAAAACAGACATTGCAAGATAGATGAAATTAGAGTGATGTGAGGAGGCCTTCCATTTACAAACATCCTGCTGCAACTGCAGCCGACAGAGATGCTAATTTAGTGAAAACTGATGCAGTCGAGTCCAGAGGCGATGAAAGCATGAACACAATGTTTTTCCAAGTTCTTTCGACTGAAGAAAAGATTTGAACTTAAGGGAGAAATACAATTTTTGCAAATTTATCCAAAAATATGCTGATAAAATTCTAAAAAAAATAAATAAATACCGCAAAAATGTACGGTACATGAGATTCAACAGATAAAGGGAATAAAACATTAAGCTGAAACCCTGCACTTATAAAGAACATGAGACGATGGCATCCAGCTTACATTCAACAAAGACCCACAATTGCTTCTGTAGGCAGGCGGAAGAAAAAAAAACGTGTACAGTTTTTGATGAAAAAAACCCCCGAAAAAGTAGTCATTTAAAAAATCCTTGAAAAGGAAAAGCCTGACGGAGAAATGAAGCTCAATATTTTTTAATTAGGTTTATATCTGGTTATAATCAGTTAGTTTTGAAGGCAAATGGGGAAAGAAAAACTCTGAAACTAAAAGAATAAACTGTCAGAACTTGGATATTTTTTTATTTCACAATATGTCTGGCAGTACAGCCGTGAGAAGAGCAGAGGCAAAGCTGAACAAGTCCTTCATTTTAATACCTGATGCTGAGACTTCAGACAAAGGAGCGCTTCATCAGGGATGGAGTGTAGCGTATCTCGTTGTAGCACTCCTCTTCCTCTGCCTTCCTGTCCCTCCTCCTCCTGCTCCTCCCGTCTTGCCCCGTGCGATGCAGCCACAGGATGATGACCAGCAGAGCCAGCAGCACCAAAGCCATCACCAGAGTGAGCAGCACGCCTGGCAGGATGCCGGAGGGGCCGCCTGGAGCCGCTGCGGTGCACAAAACAGCTCCGATCAGAACGGCTCGAGCAAACCAAGAGAGGCGTGGCGGTGGTGAAACAGACCCTCACTGTTGTAAATGGCCAAGTTGATGTAGCAGTTTTCTGTTCCCAGGACGTTAGTGGCCGAGCAGCGATACAAGCCGGACGTCTGAGACGACACGTTGACAATCTGGACTGAGCCCGACAGCTCACCTGAGAGACGAGAGACGCAGTGAAGACACTGAAAAGAGGACAGGAATTACAATAACGCCAACATGTTTTGATGTGGAAATAGACTGAAAACTCTTAATCTAATAAATAGGGCTGTTATTGAAAGAGTTGCATGGATGACAATGCAACAATTTAGTTGGATGCACAATAAATAGAGGTGAAATCAGATGTTTACATCCTGTTTTTCTCCCTGACATTAAGTAAGACTAAACCGTAATGCTTTATTTGAAAAGGTGTGCATAAGACTGACATGACGCTGTCATTAACATGAAGGAGTCTTCATGAATGTTGTCATGATGAAGTGTCATTTGATACATAACGACACTTTAAATCCAAAACTGGCATTTTTACTGAACTTTTAATGCAAGTTTGAATGAAAAATTGCATTAAAAGTGTCATTATGTACCAAATGACATTTCGTGACAACAGTGAAGCATTCATGAAGACTCTTTCATGTTCATGACAGTGTCATGTCAGTCTTGTGAACACCCCTTCAAATATAGTGTTACACATTTTTCATTTCTTTTTTTATAAATAAATTTAAATTCAGACATGTACTTAGACAAATAGTTTGATGCAATTTTCAGCTCCGCCCACAAATTTTCAATATGATTAAGATCAGGGATTTGTAATTGATAGCCACTAAAACCATTGAGTTTGTTGACGAAACCTTTGGTAACTGTGCTTGGATACCCATTTGTGTTCCATATCTTTTCATTGGATTCATTGGGTATTGATACTCTTATCAGCCGCAGCCCAAATCTTCAAAAAATCTTTTTTGCTTTTTCTTTCATGGGGTTCATTTGTACCTTTCACATGAAAATATGTTTATCTTGTATAACAGATAATTGTGGAAGCAGATGATCCAGACCTCTGGTGACCAACATTTGTCTTTCCAGATATATTGGGAGGTTTAACGTTTCAGTGACGTCACACAAAGAGGCAGATAGTTTTAAGTCTTGTCTCCATTTAACTGAAATGTTGTGAATTAATCAGACGCTTACATCATCATCTGAGTTTCACAAATTGCTTACAGGCGTGGTAATGTTGGTGAATGTCAACTTTTATAAATATAGCCCCTATTTAGTGGTTTCATGTTGTACATTCACGGTATGAAGTCGTACGTACATGTCTAGATCCATGTGACGATGCCTTGGAGTCTCACAGAGGAACAGTTTCTACTTTTATACAAACAGCTTCATCAGAATAGTTTCACTGTTTTCAAGTAAGCGAATTGACAATCCAAGATTGGTTTTGTGTGGTGTGGATTTTTTTTTTTTCTTACCACAAGAGTAGGATACTGACCATCCATGTTGATTGGAAGTGAAATTTGCTCGGGGTTCACTTTCTCCCAGCGGATTTCTGGGGTGGGGACGCCCTCTTCCACGGAGCAGGACAGCCTCACGCTTCCGCCCACGTCAATCGCTCCGTCCCACTCGCACACAGGCAGTGAAGGTGGCTCTGCAAGCATCATCCCAAAAGTTCAAAGTAACTATATTGGGTTATGGATTCAAATTGCACCATCAAGTGTGACTTCAAGAAATGCAAACATGAAGGTTTGGAAGTGGCATAGTTAAAGTCTGAACTAAAATCTAATTAAGAGGTTGAAGCCTGACAGGATGCTCTAGCTTGAAAGCCGTCTAATGTGTCTGATTTTAAAAAGATTTTGTTGCATCTTTCAGTAAAAAAAAAAAAAAAAAAAAATATTGCGTTTTGGGGGCAGTTCTAATTTTACACAAGACCAGGCTTCTTTGAATGATTTTCCCATTAATAAATCAAAGTCATTTAAATTTTCTATTTTGTGTTTATTTAGACAAATAGTCTAATTAAATAGTCCTTTAAATATGACCAAAAAGCACAAATCTGTATGAGAGCAAATAAATACCTTTTTTTTCCACAAATGAAAATTTAATCGATAAACAGGTGAAATATTGTATATTCATACAAATTACAGTAAAGACAATGAATAAATAAATAAGTTTTTATCAGATAGAACAGGCAACAGGTGAGCCACCTACCCAGCACGCTGAGCAGCAGCTCTCCCACGCCGGGGTCCGCCGTGTCTGGCGGGTTGTTGACCATGCAGCGATAAATCCCGCCGTCCGAGACTCGTGTTTCATTTAGCATAATGTCTGCACTGAATGGAAGACCTGCAGTTTGTTTACATGAAAGAATACAAATTAACTTGTCTTTAGCTTGTAGCTAAAATTCAGAGAAGGCAGCGTGAAGAAGAAGAAGAAGAAGAAGAAGAAGAAGAAGAAGAAGAAGAAGAAGAAGAAGAAGAAGAAGAAGAAGAAGAAGA